>QGQB01000054.1:216513-385199 GCA_003385265.1 Neonectria hederae | reverse complement strand
GGAATAAACTTATATATTTCTAAGGAATTAATTTACTATTTATAATATTTTATTTTTATATTAGAATTACTAATAAGTAAAATAATAATCTTTAATTTAGGATTTATAGGAACTTAGCTAGTTTATTAATATTTAGAACCTCTAGAATCTAGATAGTTAAGTAATAATAATAAGCTAAAGTAAATTATTACTTTTTTTACTATTTAGATATTATTAATTATTATTAAAATTAATATAGTAAGATATAATTATAATTATTAGTAAAGAATATAATATTTTAAATTTCTATAATTAAAGTAATAAAAGTAAGCTTTAAATTTAGTATAAATAGTCTATATATAGAGAATTTAATAAGATTAAAGTTTAATTTATTATTTTTAAGGAAATTTTTATAATTTATAATTAGTATATAAAATTTATAAAAGTAAAGGTATTATAAGATTAGAGCTTATAACTAAGCTTTCTATATAAGATTAATTAGCTATTATATATAATAGGGATTTTAGTAATATAAATAAGGGTAATATATAAAGGGGATTATCTATAAGATTCTTTTAGAGAATATCCTTACTTAGTATATTTCTTACTATATAAGGATAATAAGAAGGGATTAAGAGTAAAATAAAGCTCTTAAATTATTATAGGGTTTACTAAGGCTAATTATACTATAGGGATCTTAGGTAATTAATTAAGGCTAATTATATTATAATGAATTATTAATTAGCTAAAGCTTAGTAATTAGAGGACTTAATTAGTATAAGTTTAATACTTTAGTAAATTAAATTATAAAGCTAATATATATAATAGAGTTATAATTATTACTATTTAATATATAGAATAGGTAATTAATTATAAAAAGTAAGGGTAAAAGGTTAAAAGAAGGATAATTTCTTTATTATAATTAGTCTATAGACTAAAACCTTAAGGATCTTAATCTATTAGACTATATAATTACTTATGTAATTATTATATTATTTAGTAACTATAGCCTAAAGGGCTATATATATTAATAGTTTCTTTTCTAATTTCTTCTCTAATAAAGTAATAAGCTATATTAATATACTTAGATTTCTTATAAAATTCTGAATTTTTAGCTAACCTTTTAATAGTCTTATTATTAGTTAATATAGAAAGTATAATTCTATTATAACTTAAAGATAAATTAATATTTAAATACTTATAAAGGTTTATTAAATATTTAGCTTCTTTAATAACTTTTCTTAGAACTATATATTTAGATTTATAAGAGCTTAAAGCTATTAATTTCTACTTTATAGTATTTTAACTAATAAAATTATTAATTATATAGAAGTAAAATCTACTTATAGACTTTCTATCTTTTAGACTAACTCTCTAATTAGTATTACTATAGCTTCTTATAATACTAAATAAAGAATCTAAATTTATATTATAATTATAATAAATTCCTAAATTAGAATATTTATTTATATATTTTTAGATTTTATCTAAAGTATTAAAATAGCTTTTATTAAGCTTAGAAATAAATCTAAAGTAAGTATTTACTAAATAGAATATATTAGGTTTAGTCTTTATAAATAAATATAATAAGAATTTTACCTCTCCTTAAAAAGCTAGAATTTCTTCTTTAGAAAGTTTTAAAGTTACTTTAATAAGTCTTTCTCTTACTTAAGAAAATATATTAAAAGTTCCTATAGATTCTTTATTATATTATATAACTTTATTATATAGATATTTATTTTAGTTTATATATAAGCCTTTATTCTCTTTATTTATAGTTATATATATTTCTAAGAAGTTTTTAATTTCTTCTAAAGATTAAATTTTAAATCTTTAGCTAAAGCTTCTTTTATATTATTTATATCTTTATTATATAAGTCTATAAATATAAGATTATTTATATAAATTATTATAGCTATTTTTAGACTATTATTAATAAATATTACTTTATTAAATAGTATAGCTTTAAATCCTAAAGTATTTAATCTATTAGAGAAAAAGTTATACTAAAGTCTAGGATTTTATTTTAAGCTATATAAAGCTTTTTTAAGCTTTAAAACTAAAAGTCCCTCTTTAATTATAATTATTTTTTCCTTTTTAAAGTTATAAAAATTACTAATATAATCTTTAAAGCCTTTAGAAATAACTATATATATTTCTTTATTTATATTAGTTTAAATAAAAGTATTTTTTATATTAAACTATAAAATAGTATAATTATTAAAAACAGTTAGAATTAAAAGAATTCTTATAGTTTTAGGTTTAGTAATAGTAATAAAGGTTTTATTATAATTTAATCTAAAAATTTAATTAAACCCTTATATTACCTATTTAGATTTATATTTTAAGATATGATTATTATTATCTATTTTTATTTTATAAACTTATTAGCTTTCTAAGGTTTTTCTTCCTTTAGGAAGTATTTTTAAAATCTAAGTCTTTTACTTAATAAGTTTATCTATTTCTATTTTTATAAATATATTCTATTTATCTTTATCTATATTAGATAGATAGTTTAAATAGCTTTTAGGTTTTATAGGATTTCCTTTATTTACTAAAGCTAATATAATAAGGTATTCTTTATAATTCTTATAGAAATTAGCTAACTTCTTAAGTATTTCTACTAATAATTTAAGCATTTTAACCTCTCTTAAACTTTTAAACTCTTTTATAGAATCTTTAGTTAAAAAGCTTCTTAATATATAAAAAGACTTATAATTTAGACTATTCTTATTATCTAGAAAGCAGTTTTCTAGTATAACTATATCCCTAGATATTATAAGGCAGTATTTATTATAATCCTAGATTTTATAACTATTTTCTAAATAGCTTATAATAATACTTTTATAAGCTTTAGTATTTAATTTATTATTAAGGGTTTTATTCTTATAATAAACTATAGATTTAAAAGTTTTTATATTATTTAGATCTTTTAGTTTTATATATATATTATTTCTTTTTTCTTAAGGAAATAGATAGTTAAAACTAAAATAAGGAGTTTTATTATATATATAAGTAATAGTATTTTAGGCCTTTCCCTAAAGGTATTTAAGCAGTTTAACTATATATATTATAATTCTAACTTTATTTAGTAAAGTTCTATTTATTCCTTCTATTACTTTATTAGGTTTAGAAGTATTAGGAAGATTAGTATTATATATTATTCCCTTAGTTAAGTAATAAGGTTTAAGTTTATAAAGATATTCCTTAGTATTATCTGAAAAAACTTACTTAATCTTAATATTAAGCTTATTATTTTCCACCTTGAGCTTAAATTTTCTTAAACTTATTTAAAGCTTTACTTTTATTCCTAATTAAATAGGTTTTTAAATATTTAATTACTATATCTATAAAGGTTATAAAGTATTAATATTTATTATATATAGGAATCTTAATAGGTCTCTATATATTAGTTATTATTTTATTTAGATATTTATAATCCTTATTAAAGGATTTTCTATTAACTTTGTTAATAGCTTTAGCTTTAATATAGTTTTTATACTATAAAATCTTTATAATATTTACCTTTTTTATATTATATTTTTTATCTTTATTTCTATATAAAATCTTCTTTAAAGATTTATAGTTAAGGTGTCCTAATCTTAAGTATTAATTATATATATTTATAATTATAGGTTTATTATTATTATTATTATTTATAGAAAGAATATTAACTTTAGATAAAAGACTTATCTTTTTCTTATTACTATTCTTTATAATAATAGGTATATAATATAGATTATTTTCTTCTATCCCTTTAGTTATAATATTTCCTTTATTATTTATTAGAAATAATTACTTATTTCCTATAAAGAAATAAATATTTTTTAAAGAGGACTAGCTTATAATATTAACACCTAATTCAGGTATATAAAAATAATTTCTTATTTTATATATTTTATTATTTTCTAGGAATCTTATTATAATATCTCTATAGCCTTTAACTATTAAAGAAGAAGCTTTTCCCTAATTAACCTTTTAGTTTATAGTCTTATAATTAAGCAAAAAATTCTTATTAGATATAATATACTTAGTAATATCTATATTATAAATGAATTTAGTTATATCCTTATTATAGGTATTTTTATAAGGGGGTTTTACTTTTAATTCTTCTAAAAGCTTCTTTAAGGAAGATAGATAAGATATTAAAGATCCTAAAGTATTATTAGTTTTTCTTTTCTTTAAAGTAAAAGTATAAGATAAATATACCTTAATATTAAAGTCTTTAGTAATTTCTCTTATATTTCTATCTAATTCTATAATAGAATTAGAATAGGAATAAGAGCTTTTAGAAATATTTTCTTCTTTAGGGATATTTTCCCTTAAAGTAAAAAGTTTTTTCTGATTTTCTTCTCTTTCTTCTCTTTTAGATTTTTTAGCTTTTTCTTCTTTAGTCTTTTTAGACTTATTATCTTTTTTATAAGGTTTAAAATCCCTATTATCCTTATTTTTAAAGCTTTTTAAAGCTTTATTAAGATAAAGAAAATAATAATCCTTATTTAAATATCTTACTAATTTATAGTAGGAATATTTAAGTATTATTTTCTTCTTTTTATAGGGTTTCTTAGATAATCTTAAAAGATTTATTTAATTTCTATTACTTTCTAGCCTTTTAGATTTATCTATAAGGCTAAATAATAATATTTCTAAATTATAAGCATTAGGATTAACCCTTAAAGCCTAAGAAATATTAGTTATATAGCTATTAAAGGAATTATCTAAATTATTTAGGATTTAAGCTATTATAACCTTTTCTAGGATTTTTATATCCCTAGAATTTAATTTATTAGATACTTCTTTTACCTTATTTAAATATTCTTTTATAGTAGAAAAATTTATAAATAAGATATTAAAGAATTCCTTCATAAGTAGAAATTTAGAAGTAAATTCTAAAGAATTATATAAGCTTTTAAAGCTATTCTATATAATTTTAGCATTATTTAAATATTTAATTTATATTAAGGGACTATCTTCTATAAGAAGATATATATTTACTAAAGCTTTCTTATTTTTATTATAATTTAAAACTCTTATAGCTTATATAAGCCTTTCCTTTATAAGGAAAACCTTTATTCTTATAGCCTAAGTTATATAGTTTTTACTATATTTAAGCTTAGAAAAATAGATTTTTTTTATTCTCTATCTTAGAGACTTTTCTAAGATTTATTAGAAATAAATATCTATTTTCTTTTTAAGGGAAAAAAGGTTTTTATATAGGAAAAGTAATTATATTAATCTATTTAAAGAATATTTTATAAGGAATAATCCTTTAATACTATAGTAAATAAAGAATCTTTAGTTAATTCCTTTCCTTTAGCCTCTTTCCCTTCTTTTTCTAAAAAGAAAGATATTAATTATAAAGTGATAATTATAATTATAGTTATTTTAAAGGTTATTTTTACCTTTAGGAACTGTTTTTATATACTTAGAAGACTAAGAATAAAAAGAGTCCCTTTTAGTAACTTTAAGATTTCTCTTAGAGTTATTTCTTCCTTCTAAAGGCTTATAAAGGCTAATTAGAATAGAAGGATTTAGTATTTCTTTAAGGATTTCTCCTTTAAAGGTAAACTAATATATTAGACTTATAATTAAGTCTTTAGAGTAGCTTTAATAGGTTAAAAAAACCTCTTCTCTAATCCTTATATTTCTTTAAATAAAAGAGATTATAAAAGGAGCTTTCTTATTTAGTAATTAAAGAAGGAATTATAAAGCTAAGCTAAGCTTATAATTTATTAGGTAATATAAAGCTTCCTTAATAGGAAATTAATAAGTAATTAAATAAATTACTAAAATAGTAAAATAAATCTAAGCTTCCTAAGGAAATTTAAGAAAGTATATAAATTCTTATTAGAAAAGAGAAAATACTATTAAATAGAGTAAAAAATTAACTTTATAATAGTATTCTTATATAATTAATTAAGTAAGAGATAAGTATATAAATAAGTAATATAGATTTAGATAACTTAGGAAATCCCTCTCTCTTTATAGTCTAATAGCTTTAATCTTAATAGTCTAATTATAATATAAAGTATATTAATCTATAGCTTAAACCTAAGTTAATAATATATTTAAATTCCTTAATAATTACTTATAAAATAAATATATAATTAATAATTTAGTATAACTATTTTAGATAGATATTTAGGAATATTACGAAATCTCTAAATTAGTAATAATATATAATTAGACTATATAATTAGTATAGGGGAAAATACTCTATATAGTATTTATATAATACTATTAGTACTTATAAAAAGCTATACTTAAATAATATTATATAATATATTAAAAATAGTTAAACTTTATTAACTCTAATATTAACTATTAAATTATAAATTATAATAATAAAATAAGTTTATTTTCTTTTAGTAATATTAATTTATATTATAATTAATTAATAGAGTTTTCTATATACTTAAATATTTATTAACTCTTTATAATAATTTTTATTTAACTTATAAAAAACTTAGCTTTTAAGATTATTTAAAGTATTTTAAATAGTATATTTATTAATAAAGTAAACTTAATAAGGAAAATTAATAATAAAATATTTCTTTTTCTTAAGTAATTTATTAGTAAAAGCTTATTAATTCTAAGAAGTTAATACTAAGTAAATTATAATTATTCTTTTATATTTTTCTCTAATAATTTAATCTTTTTTTAAATATTATTTATAATACTAATAGCTCTAAAAGTAATATTATAATATTCTCTTATTTATATTTATACTTAGCTTAAAAATTAACTTATTTTATATTAATTTATAGTACTAATTAATATATAAGTTCATTCTTAGAATTTATAGCTTTATAAGTTTCTTAGGATACTCTTTTTATAGCTTAGAACTATTATTATAATAAGATTCCTAATATTACTTTACCTTATAAACTATACTTATAATAATATTATAATCTACTATAATTTTAATTAAGAACTTTATAGCCCTTATCTTAGTTACTATAGTAGCTCTTTACTTAGGATTAAATTTATAGTTAAATTAGTAATTTCTACTTATTTTAGCACTAAAAGATCTTATAATAGGGGGCATTTTAGTCTTAATTAGGCTAATTAAAGAGGCAAGGTCTATTGCGTGAGATTATCACGAGCAGGGCTGGCAGGGAAACTTTTCTAGACTTTTGGCACGTGATTGTACTACTAGTAGACAACTCAGCAAGCAAGCAGCTCGAGTATGGACATACAAAATGGCTAAGTAAATAGACCAGACATTTCTTCTAAGCATTTGGTTCCCTGTTCTCCAAAAACAACTTACCATGTCTTTCCTTGTCATTTTGCCAACTCCCTTGCCAAAATATCTCCAAGTCGACCGTTACCCTACATGAGTCTACCAAAATGAGCAAATCATTTCAGCTTCAAACCATCATTTACTAACTTAGGCGCCGCCCAAGCTCATAGACCAACAATTCGACTTCGTCTTCCCGCTTTCTACCCACCTAGCCCAAAGCCCTGCTCCGACCGATGCTGTTAATATGCATGAACAGTACCGGCAGTAGTCTTCATTAACCAGCAAGCACCTGGGCTCACATGTATCGACCTAGACCGATTTGCTTCGAGGGTGCTGATGCGTGCCATTCTGCAACGACAGAAAGGCTCACGCAGTCGCGCAGCAGACTCCAGAGAAACCGCATTAGACTCTTGATTTAAACTGGTGATCTCTTACGCTGAATCCGACCCCACCACGTCGTCAGAGGGAGCCTTTCCATCGCTAGCATGACCCAGGTTTCGGAGGCTTCCTGTCCGCTGTGCTGGAGTGAAGACGCCGGGGAACATTCTAGGGTCGCTCCCTGAAAGGTGGAGGTCCGCCATGCCGTCACTGGACCATACTTGATCTCTAGGAGCCGTCCCTGTAGGCGATCCCATTGTGGCAAGCAGAGGGGATTCCACTTGGGATGTCTGATCCCCAGCCGCTGCGCCCTGAAAGGTAGTCGACTCTGTCATCTTGGTGCCAGTGTCGACTGCTCCGGATGAAGACCCGTTGTTCATGTTGAAGTTGACGTACCGCCCCAGCCTGCCCAGACAGAAATTAGTAACATATATCTCCGAAAAGAAAAGGATAAATGACGTATAGCATTTTGACTTACACCTCTCTCTCTTGCAATAATGTCGAGTATCGAAATTCCTCCCTTCGATCCGGTACGTTGGTCTTGACCATCGTGTTCCCTTCCTTACCAGGCTTGTCACACCCAGGACCAAGCCAATGTTCCTTGACGGATAGTTCATAGCCGCTCTGCTTGACCGAATTCTTTGCCAACTCACACATATCTACTGGGCTCAGCTTGTAGATTTGTGCGGCGACAGCATATTCCTCGATCAGTGGCTCCTTAGTAAACGCAAACTGTAACGGGTCATCTGTAGACAGAGACACGTTCATCCCACGCCTGAAATATTGATGAAAGGGGTTGCGCTCGTAAGTCAGGAACAGAGCGTTGTTACTCAGAGGCGACATGGCAATTCCGATTTGGTCAAGGTAGAAGACATACTGCAGAAGCGGTACCTTGCGAAGCAATAGTCCGTGACTGATACTGTGGCAGCATAAAGCTGCTACTGCGAGATGCTCGCTGTCGCCGGCCTCTCCGCAGTGCGGTCGCAGGACAAAGGTATTGAACCCGCGCTTCCGTCGCCAATAGTTCAGTGACGCCATATTCGAGAACAGGTAATAGATCCAGTAGCTGTAGGGCGGGTTCTGCTTAGTATCCCAATCCTTTGGCACGGGGAACTTCTTGAACAGGCGACGCTCGACCTTGCTCTCATCATCAACGCTGTCAAATCCTATGACCCGCTGGAGGAAGACGTGCAATTTCGGATGGCTTGATGGATCCTTGGTGACTTCGAAGAGGGGCTGGAACAGATTCCTGACCACCTGCTCATAGCTTTCCATCAAGCCAGTAGCCTTATACACATCGTATAATCTTGGAATCTGAATGAGCCAGCGGACGTTATGAGAGAACAGCTTGTTATCAACGACCCATGCGGCAAGCTTATCCCATTCGTCTATGGACTTGCCGTAGACAGAAATGCGCCATTCTACCATTTGGTATTTGCTGGACTCAAGATCTGCAATAACTTCCTTGGTGATTTCAGCGAGGTATCGACCATGGATAAAGTTATCGGTTTTGAGGAAAATGGTTCGAAGTCGCGACTCTCCAATAGGATTGTATTTGAGGTTAAACTTGTCAAATCGATGGAAAGAATCGGTGTGGGCCTAGGATGTCAGAGGGATTAGATGATTGGAAGTTAGCGGCGCAACTTACATGCATATCAAGGGTATCTATGCTGAGGTCATATGCAGTCAAGTTGATGCTAGCAAACACTTCGGCCAAAGTAAGATGCCTACCGTCACGGTAGAGTACCACTTCGTTAGGGAATTTCTTCATCTTGCTTTTGATGAAGCGTAGCAGATGCTTCTGGTTCATGCATGCTGAATGATGAACGTGGGTGTCCACCTTACGCACGTTATAAAAGTCTCGATGAGGCACCTTCTTGCTGTCGGCCGTTTCTTGATATTCATTCAGTAACACGTAGAGGTTGAATTTTCCCTCTAGATACTGAAGTCGGCGGAAAGCAAAGCTCTTGCTAGGCCCATCTGAGGAAACATTCAAGATGTCATCCAGGTCCATGTAAAACTCCCTGATAGTGGGAACTTGAATGGCGGGCGTTTGCGAAGCTTCTTCAAAAACCTGGTAGACTCCACTCTCGTCAAGCTTGAAAGTCGTGCCGTCATCTCCTGGCAACGGTAGCAAATCGTTCATGTCGAAGTCCTTCCCAATGTCCTGGCCTGGCTTCCGTTTCCGTGTCGGTCTCTTCCCGTCTTGATGAACGGGATGTGGCTGCGGCGGAGCTGCTCTCAGATCGCCTTTTCCATCGTGCCAGTGTGCGTTATCTTGTCCAGGCACATGCTCGGTCAGACCAGCTTGATGGTGGGAAGCTTGTCTCCAGGCTGGCTCGGGGGGCGGGGGGTATACATCCCATTCAGGATCATCTCTAGGATTATCATTTGCGCCTTGCAATGAAAGAGCAATGTACTTTCGCCTGACATCTAAGATTCGCTGGATGTCTTGAGAGATAGCACTCAGTTCAGTTGTGATATGAGGCTCGGTGTCGAAGAGGCCACCACCCGAGAATCCAGCATTGGAGTTATCGGGGACTTTGGCGCCATGCTGTCCTTGGCCATCGCCAGTGGGGAGCGGGATGTTGCCAAGTACATGTGGGGTAGCCTGAGCGTGCATCTTAGCCGCTGACTTTGAGCTTGAGAGAATATCAAAGCCCGAGTTTGACGTCTCTGGAGCTGGCAAATTCGCGTCTGGTCGACGGGCGTCCAGATCGAGAATCAGAGAATCAGCACCATATTCGGTGGCTGGACGAGAGCCAGAAGCGACCAACGGACTGCCATGGGGCGTTGACTGAGACCCCGCGTTTGTGCCGTTTCGCAGATCGACTTTACTCCGGTGATAAAAGAACTTCGCGTCTGTCTGACTCATCTGGCGTTCGTCGACGGGGTCATAGAAGGTCGTTCGTCTAGGCAAATCTCGTTGCAGCATCCCATCCTCGAGATCGTCTTCTTCGCTGTCATTGGATGACTCGGGGTCGCGGTGTGCGTAGTCATGGGAAGTCGTTGCACCAGAATCTCTCGCTTCATTGCCCTCTTCATCTGACTCTCTCGTTCGAGAAGGGAGCGACGACTGCTCGCCGTCGTCAAAAGCATCGTGACCTACGAAGAGTTAATGATTAGCAATAGGAACGGCCACTTTCTCGTCGCATTGACTCACGAACCGCCGCTGGCTCGCCATTTGGATTTGGAGCTGAGCTGCGCTGGCTCTGCTATTCAACAATAGTACATACCTGCCATGGCGGTCTCTCAGCTTAAAGAGCTCGAAATCGATGCGAGGGTCGAATTCAGAAAAGGTAAGAGCCAGAGCCGGTTGCTGAGTACAGAATTGTTGAAAGGTTCAGGTTAAACTGCCCAACATGGTGGACAGAGAAGAGTGGGTTGGTAATAGGTACCGTAAGGTAGTAGGTGCGACGTCGGTGAGCAATAGATGCAAGGGACTGGACCAGGTATCTAGGCGAGTGGTGTCTTTGGTAGGTGAGAAGACTGGGAAAGGCACGCAGGCGTAAAGCAGCAGTTTTTTTTTATCCACGTCGCCACTCCTCTCGAGCTTTTCCCTTGTGGTATTAGGATCAATTGTTTATCTGGTGTGTGCTTCCCACCTACCTGATGTGTGCTGTAGTACCTAGATGCCCACACATGCAATGATGTAGCTGGTTGGGTGGAGGTTCTAGGTTTGGCCCCTGTGGCGCTAAGTGACCGCCCCTCCTTGGGTACCTGAGTACCTGAGAGACCGGGTGGTCGGTAGTTGCAGCTCCGACCCCGCCAGCAAAGGCATGGTACCTCAACAAGGACGTAAAGAGTGCGCTGAGACGCAGGGATATACAAATACTTGGGGATGAGATGCAGCTTCACCGGGATCCTGTTCAACGTCAATGTTGCAGGAGAAAACCTGTCTGTTTACGAAAGGTACTACCTTGTGTACCGGACCGTGTTCTGGTACATCACGGATACCGGCGGTCTCCGTCTGGGGATATAACGGGTTAAATTAAGCCGAGCGGAAGCTAGGTCTATTTTCTTTACCAGGTAAGTGGGCTCTTGACGATCGCAGTAGGCAGTCTAAGGTAGTTCGTTGCACGATGCCTACAGATCTTCAAAAACCTACTGCTAAGGTAAAAAATGGTCTTAAAAACCAAGGCTGCATGTCGCAAGCAGTGAAATCGCTGCTGGCTTGTTTGATATCGGCATTCGCCTGCCCTTAGGTCTTGGGTTCTGTTCAAGTCGGCTCCCCTCATCAATACCTCGCTCGAGTCGAGAGATCTGTTGGAGGTCTAGGTCTCACGGCTAGCGAGGCTCTTCACTCACCTCAACGCCTGACGTGGCCCTCTCGAGTCCCCTGAGGATGGCTGCATACTCCCAAGCCAAGGACACGGCCCCAAGGATCTTCCTCCCTTCCCTGAGAATCCGAGTAGGGCCTTTGGCTACGCAGATGTCGCCAACCCCTGTGATGTAGGCTCTCATGTTCGAAGGGCGCCCACATCGAACAAAGTGCTGCACCATCTCATCGTCGTTGGGCCGGTCCAGTCGTATAAAAGTGGGATCTGAGCCAGGCACATGGGGGGAACCCGTTAAGTCTAAGTCAGAACGTTCGCCGAGACCTACTTTAGGCCTAGGCGCTGATACGGTTGTCTCGGGCGCATTTGCAAAAGGGGATGATTGCCGTGAAGGACCGCCACTTCGATCATATTCATCACCAGAACGGTCTGGCCGAATGACCAGAGATGCTCGAGACGCATAGTAACTATACGCCCATAGGGTCAAGGTGGCGAGGAAGACCGAGCTCGGTTCGTAGAATGCCATTGTTGAATATCTCCTGACGTGCCAGTAAAAGCAGCCGCAATGTAAAGCAGCCAGGCGAGCCTTCGACTATAGGCTGCGTCAGCCTTTATCCTATTGTCAGCGAATAGTTGATGATTGCTCACCTCATCACGTTGCGCCCATCGAAGAACCTCTTGCTCGGCAGCTCTCGCCTCTTTTCTAGTTGGAATCTTTGAAACATTGGCTGTCGACCCAGCGGTAAACAAGACGAGTGTTAGTATATCCCGGTGCGGCACCAGGAGAATGACCCGGGAAAAGTGCAAATGGAAAACAGTTGGATGCTCAGCTCCAGAGAGCAGTGCGATGGTCCCATTGGAAGCCCAGTGCAACACATCCACACAATCAAGTGCCGCGTTTCGCCACGCTGAAAACGTAGGCAATTCATTCAGCCACTTGTCACCAGAAACTTCCATCTCTTGGACATGCTCCCCCGAAGCTGAGTTAGGGCGTGGGGCCTGTTGAGCGGATGGAACCCATGATGAGAGTGACCGTTGGAAATAAGACTTGACTTGGTCGATTTCGTGATAGACTCCATGCAGGAGAAGGATCCGACTCGATTGCCCCAGATCCGACTTTACTCGTCGTTCTAAAAAGAGCGTGCGCACGGCCGTTTGCAGAGACGGGTTTCCTGAAAGCATTAGGATGTGAACGAAACCAATATATATATTCAAGCCAAGAGGGATGTGGCGGTCCATTTCAGACCAACCAAGTCCACTCTTACAATTTGCGAGAGAACAATGATAGTGCCACTCACTATCAGTCCGCTGAAAGAGTTCAGCCCACTCGTGCGCGCTTGTCATATCCCAAAGGCCATCGTGAGGCAGATTACTAGTGGTGCGTCGAAAGTGGTTTGAGACTGGCAATCGAAATGTTGGTATTTGCTCATGTAATTCAACAACTGTTCAGGTAGCGGCATATTGCAAAGTGACTGCAGTTTACACACCCAAGCCAGATATCCAAGGCGACGTTTAGTCTCAAGCAGAACCCAGTTCCGCCATTGCTCGTGCAAAGCAGGCGAAGATGCATTGCGGATCATGTCCTTAATGTGAAAATCTGAGTCCTCAGAGGAAGGTGTTGATCCAAGCAAATCAAACGACCTGGCGAGGCTGACAAGACCCCCACAGTGTGGCAGCGTATATGACTTCAGGCGAGTCGATCCGTAGTGAAGCATACCAATGTGGCTCAGGAGGATAGACTGAAAGATGGCAACCTGATAACTCGAATCGTGACAACGTTCAACTTCTATTTGAAGCCCCCTCCGTAAATACTCATGCAATGGTATCACCATTGCGTCGAACTCCCGAGTCTGAGTATACTGACTGCCAATAGCCGCCATGGCCAGTGTCAACAGCCAGAAATCGTTGGGCGTTGCAAGAGTTTGATGAAGTATCGGCACAACTGGGTTGAAGCTAGCAAGAAAGAGGTGGATGAATAGGTCGAAGTGTAGTATGAAGGGAAAGTTATGGGCAGTATATGAAGAGTAAAAGCCCTCGCAGTCCAAGCACAATCGCCGAAAATGGTGCAGAATCTCGTCGTAGGTGGATTTCCATATCAAGATGTCACGCTGATACGTTGTTGAAGCGCGGTCCGTCGCCAAATGATCGAGATTTGGAAAGCCGAAACAGGTAGAAGAGCTTTGTTCGAAGCGCAGATCATTGGCTATAGCGAACTGGGGATGTGTACCAGGGATCAGAACATGCGGTGCTTTGAAGCGCACTGTGCATGGAATCCGGGCTCCGTTCTTACTAATTGCATATAGTCCACCTTCAACATTGCCAGCTCGGCTGTCTGTACAGTTCCATGAGGATACTCGATGACGTCCCAGATGGCGAGGTGGCTGGTTGTACTTGAGTCAGGAAGTGAGTCTCCGCTGGAACAGCAGACCGATCAGAGATATTCGTCGAGCCAGAAAAGGTCCGACCATCCACTCGACCAACTGGCACTATGTTCTCCGGCTCCAATCCATGGCTACTCATTGTTAAGCCCAGAATAGATCGATAATCAAAATCAATCGTATCGTTTGTTGGTAGCCAATTGATACGTAGGTCCAGGTCTGGTTCGTAGATTACGTTCTGATAAGTGAGGCCGCGCACGTCCAGTCCAAGGAAACCGGGGTTGGCAGCATGCGTGGTCTGAAGGCTGGGTCCGGGGGCGAACAGTTGAGGTGCGTGCCGCATCGATTGAGATTGGTGAAACTGGTTCATTCCCATGGAACTATAAACGTGAAGAGGCTCATGGACGGGAATGGCATTGTCTTGAGTTTGGCTTTGCCGGAGACTTCCATGAGATGTCATGGGCTGTTCTGGTTCGTGTGAGAATTCCATGCGGTCAAGGGCTGGGTGTCTTTGGGCTGTGGGAGTGCCGAAACCCAACAGTAGTTGTCCTTCTGGGGATATGCTCCTTGTAGAGTCTGGAGAAAGTCCCGATCGGTCCGAAGGATCTTCGTTGCAGTCCGTCTGGTTTGCCCTGCTAGGTTGGCTCCTTGGTGTGGGATACACGCATGGAATCAATCTCGAATGGCATCTACTGCAGGGATTCCCTTTGCTGCACTTCTCTCGGGCTTTGGAACACGGCGTGCACGCCCTCCGTTGGGTTGTTGCTGCTACCCCGGTATGAGGAGGAATGGCCACCTCCCGCGCTGGGTTGTGGATGAGCATATGTCGCGTTAAGACATCACTTCTCACGGTATTAGACTACATTTCTTCTCGGAAGATCGAAGGGCACCGCTAGTAACTTGCAACTTGCAAGAAAGCTGGGATAACGCCATGGAATGGGAAGATTTCGGAGTCTAAAAATGCAGAACATACCTTCTGGCAAAGCGCTTTCCGCACTTTGAGCATGCGAATTTTCTAGTACTCTCATGCCCTCTCTCATGTCTTTCAGATGCTCTACTCGCTTGAAATTCCTAGGGCATTGGGAGCATCCGAAGCTGGGCCCGGGAGCGGCAGCTTGAGGCTGTCGGCGCTTACTAGGTGGCCAGCCTGGTTGTTTCAGCGAGGAAGCCATTGAATAGACAGAGCAAATTGACCATCTCAAATTATCTGGTCTTCAGAATGAGGCCCATTACGGACTTGAGGCCCCGATCGGCAAGAGGATTAGGGTAATTTAAGTTACTATTATAAAAATAGAGATAAAATAAAATTATAATCTAGTTTATATTAAGACTAAAAAATACATTAGAATCCTCTATTAATTAATAGAGGATTCTAATATATTTTTTAGCTTTAATATAGATTAAACTATAATTTAATTCTATTTTTATTTCTATAATAGTAATTTAGATTATTCTAATCCTCTTACTAATCAGGGCCTAATAGAGGTCTAGGGCTCTTACCTCTGAGGGACTTAACCTACCCTATACCTACCTCTGGACCTTAGCTGTCCGCTGGAATAGGAAGGCGGTGAGATTTTAAATTGTGCATTGATTGACTGGGGTCTCTCGGGGTACATTAGCTGGGTTATGCCAGCAGATGTATCTTTTTCCAAAAACAGGACCTAATCCTCTTGCCGATCGGGGCCTAAAAAATTGTCTCAGGGAGGTCTATATACAGTATTTGCGAGTGCAAGTACACTCTTCAATGTGTGACCTTGGGGGATATAATTCCCTCGAAGATTTTGAAGTATCAAGTCTTACAAATCACAGTTCCAGAGTGGACGGCCTCAGTAGCTATTATTCCTACATTATTGCGCATTCAAAGCTGCCGACCCAGCCGAGATGCCATCCCACGCGAGCTCATTCATCCTTGTAAGGCTGGCCAAGGTTACATGCGGGGATCACAAAGTGGAGCACCTTGAAGGTGCATAACGCATCTCCGCATGTCTTATCTGAAGCTGTAAAATGATGTGAGAAGTATGAAGCCCGTTTTGGTCCAGCTGTAGCTTCTGTACCTCACCCTAACATGTTGCCCATCTTCGGCATCTGGAAAAGGAGACAAATAGTAAATGAAGGCGCTGAAGTCAGTTAAAGGAGGCATAGGTAGAGCTTTTCATATATTTTTACTGCGCAATTCATCATCTCGACTACCCGGTATCATAGTTAATGGCCGCTGGAATTGGAAAACAATTTTCATATGGCCTTTGCTTTTGGTATACCCGCTATCCTCGATAAATGATAGGATTACATTTCATAAATAAATCTCAATAAAGTGATACAAAACATCGCCTTTCAATGTATCCACTAATCTCGCTATCCCACTCCGACGCCTTGATCCCGAACTAATACCATGCTCTTCGTCATTCAAGATGAACGGGCAGCCTAGTCGAACCAGATGAGGCCGAATCAGCTCGGTTGCCATGGTGTATACTGATTTCGACCGTCTTCTTGATAGATTTCCCTTCAAGAGTCGATTCCATATGGGATTGCCTCTCGAGTATTTCCTGCTTTGACGATGCGGCCGAATTGACGCTGTCCACCTCCTGCTCGTGTCCTCCGCCTTGAACTCCATCCCAGACGGAGAAGGGAGGTGTGTCGCCTCCACCAGAAGAATACAGCCTTTCATGCCGAGATGGTTGTCAATTCGCAAGGCGGAAAGAAGAACTCTCGGGGTTGTTATTGTTACTGTTATTGCTAGTGAGTGCCAACTTGGAGGCGAGCATGTCGATGCTGGAAACATGGTTATGATTTTGCATCTAAAGATGACAGGAGACAGCGTCGAAAGCACTCACAAGATCATAACAGGGAAAAGACACTCCAAGGTATAAAAGAAGTGATCGATTTGGCTTGTGAGGGTCGTGGCCTTTTGGACAGATGGTTGGAAGAAGTGGGTGACGGCTCTCGTGATGCCGATGATGGCCAGGGTAGCCAAGCGGATCTCTGTACTACGCATGAGGTGTTGGAATAGCGTGGATCGCAATGAAGCTTCCTGGGAGATCTTTTTGGCCGTGGTAAACTTCTTGAGCAGGAAGTGGGCGCTGAGACACTCGACCAAGGCGATGGAAACGAAGTAGCCGATATGGAGCCCGTTGATAGTAGTCCTCAAGATTGCTCGGCCAGCGAGAATGACTATAACCCGAGAAACCAGGATGAGGATTTGGAGGACGAATATGACGAGGATGAGGAACCAGAATATGGCTATAAAGGCCATGCGGTTGCGGTTGCGTAAGATGCGGACCAGGATGGCGTAGCTGTAGAACGACACGCCTGCTTCTTGAACCTGAGGTCGGTGACCGGAACTTAGCCAGGGCAGTCAAGCAAAACGGGATATTTCATCCCATAGTTCAGATAGTTCAATGCATACCATCCACATGATGTCGGCAACTGCCGAAGCAGCAGCCGAGTTTGCGACGGGATAGTCCCCGAAGTTATAGTAGTAACACAAGCCATTTGCGATGGCACCGGCGGCGGACACGACGATGGGGATCAATGAGATGAGAGAAAGACTAGTAATACCGACAACGGTAAAGCCGAAGAGGACGTTTCCGATCCCGATGGTGCTGAGGATGGCCCAGCTAGACTGGAAATAGACGGAGAGGTCGACGTCGGCGTCGGTCTGTGTTGAACCGGACATGGTAGATCAGAAGTCGCTCTCAACAGAAGTAGAAGGCAAATGAACAAAAACCAGCACAATCAGTCCCAAACGCGGCCCACTCGATCCTGGGTAACTTGCAGTATATATGGTTGGACGGTCAAGGAGGCCATGATCCATGACAAGCCGCTACGAGGTATGAAACTGCATTCTGCCTGATTCGCAACGGGGTGCTTCCCCAAGCATCCCCAATCATCGCCAAATGCGTCCCTCCCAAATCGCCCTAAAGTCGTCTCTCGAAATGTGCACCGGGGTGGGCGTGTACAGGCTGAATCCTTGAGGGTACGCTGCAGCTCTTCCATTGCAGCTACGAGGCTAGATACGCACCAACGAGAATTATGGGCGAAATTAACGGTTGGCTTTGCGGGGTTCTCCATGCTTTCCCCAGGGCTGTCAACCTGTCCCCAGCAGAGGATTATAGGGAGGATTCCGGGGGCGGGGCCAACAAACGACCTGTAAGCTGCAGCCTTGTCCAGCATCTCTCTTCGTCGACTAACAGACCCTTGACGTGCGACTCGCTACGGAGTATACCGGTGGATGATCGAGAACGGCCATGCGCAGGGCTTTGAAGGGCTGGACATCCTGGATCCCGGTTGCATCCTCGTGGGCCGACATTTCAGCCAAGGCCCGACCCAACAGCGACATTGTGACACTCGTCCCCAAACGACGTCGTTAACGGGCGTTGCTCGGCATCCCTAGACCACTTGATTCGATTCTGATACTGGCCTATGCTGTTCCCGAGGACCTGGGAGAGAAAAGGGGGTAGCCAGAGCTCAAGTAGGAGAAGAGCGTTGCGGCTCGTTGCTGCGGCTCTGTCTAGCCTTCGCTCTTCAGGGGCATTCGACCGAATGATGGAGGTTTGCCAGATGTACCAAGAAGGAGTCCTCTGCTGAAAAGGTAAAGCCCCAGGGACTCTTGATATCCCTGCACGAATCTGGAAAAGAGGCCATCGACGGTAAAGATTGGTCCGCCATGTTGCCCCCACCATCATCGCATATGACACCATCCTTGGTTTACGCATCCACGAATTCGGTGAATCGATGTCAAGAAAAGAAGCGCTCTCTCCATATGGTTTCTCTTGACCAAACTGTATCTCTTCAAGTGCCCTTTACATGGTAGACCTATTCACACTCAAGCATCATTGCACCCCTCTCTCCGGAAACGTGATACCAGACTCATCACCACCATTCAACAGGCCAACCCTCATATGGCCCTCGCCTCCCCTGTTGGCTCTAAAGTAATAAGGTATAAATGCCAGCTCCCTCGTGTGGCCTGTTTCTTCCCCGGTCGCCGAAGTAGCCCCGCTTGTTCCTGGAGCGATGTTCCAACCAACACTGCGCAGGGCTACGTATTCCTCGCCCGTCTCTTTATCGGTGCACCTCTTCTCCGAAACAGGTGAGTTGACCTTCAGATGCGTGTTCTTGAAGTGATTCTTCTCCCACGAGGTGTCGACATCCTCCACGCAGTAGACTATCGGGCCGCGGGCGAGCGTCAGCGTACGCTGGTTCGTGTATCGATGCGGCGAAAGATACCGTGGCTTGAACCCACCCACTTGCAAGGAGAAGGATGGGTTCTCTGTGTTATACGCTGGGTCAAGGCTGAGATAGCCTTTATTGACTTCTACTACGCCTGGCTGGGGAGATGGTTTCAGGACATACGACTCGTTTGACCAGGCCGGCAACCTCAGGCGGATCGTCGTCTGCAACGGCGATGGAGAGGAAAGCGTGAACATGACGTTGCCCTCCCACGGCCAATTTGACTTCTGCTCCAGCGTGATGGGCGTTCCCTCGGCGCTGAACGACACCTTTGCGCCGGCATACAAGTGGACATTGATGAAGACATTCTCTCCCTCGGAGCCGTAGTCCCAGAGATACCCTCCAAGGCTACCAAAGAGCTAGGAAACGTTTGGAGGGCAACACGCACACCAGAACCATTCATGGCGCTCACTCTTGTCTGCGCCGGAACTGGCTAGCTGGTTCGCATATGTGAATGTCTTGCCATCGAGACTCATAGACGTCATGACGTTGTTGTACAGGCACAGCTCCATGATGTCAGCGTAGTGTCCGTCGAGATTAAGATGCAGGAGGCGTTCAGCGAGCATCATGACGGCGATGGAGGCGCACTTTTCCGCATAACAGCCGCCCTCATCAGTACCTTGAGGGATGAAGTAGTCGATACCGAAGCCTTCCCATTGCTTGATGACGCCGATGCCACCGGTTAGATACATCTTCTTATCGACCATATTGTTCCAGAGTCGATGCAGCGCCTGGGACCAGACCTCGGAGTTAGGCAGCGATCGACGGTCGGCTTGAGATAGATGGATCATGTCGGCGACAGCAGTGAGGAGATAGACAGCTCGGACGGAATGGCCTTCGATAGTGGGCTGCCCGACAATAGGAGCATGCGTTTGACAGTACCAATACGTGCGGTTCTCTGGGTACGCATCAGGTCGCATGCAAGGATGGTCGCCTCTCTTCTCCATTTCCCAGTCATAGTAGTGCTTCCCGACTTGTCCCTTCGGATTTCCGCGCTCGGTTAGGAAGTATTGAGCAAGCTCAAAGGCGTCTGCACTTCCGGTGGCCGAGTAGAGACGGAAAAGAGCCAGCTCGATCTCCGGGTGTCCGGGGTAGCCTTGGACTTGGTCTGGGTCTGGCCCGAACTGTTTCCTGATGAGGCTGACGTACTTTTGGATAAGCGAGATCAGTAAGTCATTGCGATCGTAGTCTTTATGGGCAATTGCAGCTTCGATCAGATGCCCAGCGTTGTAACTGCCCAGTCCAACTCAGCAACGACAGCTCTTCTGAGAGCTGACACGAGTCGCTTGTCACTTACAGCTCAAGCATATCTCTGAGGTTGGACCACCGTTTCCCAGGCTCAATCACAGTGTACTGCACAGTCAGGTAGCCATCTTCCTGCTGCGCTGCCCGTATCATGTCGACGAATTCGCGAGTCGTGCGGTCGATCTCGGCGTCGTACTCATCTGCCAGGAAGTAACAAGCGCCCTCGATCCATTTGGCTATATCACTGTCCCAGAAGAGATGGAAAGGCACCGGCCACATGGACTTGTCGTCGTAGATAGGGTGCCACTTCAGCTTGAAGCAGTCGTATCGGCCTGTGGACCGAATTTGGTCGAGCTGGACGCGGACGGTAGAGCGGGAGACGGTTGCTCGCCGAGTCGAGAGCAGCGACTTGCCCTTGAAGGCGGTCTGGCGAAAGGTGACTTGCAGATGCACCATAGCTAGGAGGTCCTGGTTTAGAGTCGTGTGTCGAAGGTCCTGCAAATGAATTGACGTGAACGGAGCTACTCACGTGCTTTCAGTTGGCCTTGTTGAATATGGTAGAGTTCCCGTTGCGTCGGCATGGGCTTCATATGGTCCGTCAGATGGTCTGCAAGTACGGCGGGAGACGAACCAGCAGTACCATCCTGGGCATGAAGCGCCGGTGGGAGGCATTAATGACGATCCATGCCCTGATCTAGAAGCCTGACAGACGCTGGCTGGTGGAAATGAGTAAGAATCAATGGGAATCATTGCCATGCTCCCTCCCACCGGGGTCTTGTCCCACACCCCATCCCGGTCGGCGGTTGCTCTAAGTGAAGTTTGGAGAATATGCTAGGATTTGTTGAAAGCCGGAGGCGGGGAATTCAACAGCCCCGCCCCAAGTCCAATGCCGGGGTGGAACTCCCACCGGAGGAAGTCGAGGACTCGTCGATAAGTTATCGTGCAATTAGCTGAGCAATGCTTTGGAGATGGAATCCTCATTCGGATTTGATCTGCCAGTAAGCGCAAACTCTAGCCTCCATGAGCTGTCTCTAGGTCAGTTCACCTAGTCCAAGAATCAACTTCTTCGCCCAGGAGCTCATGAGACGAAAGAGCCTGGACTTAATCACCCTGGTTTCACCAACATGAAAAGTAAAGCGTGAAATGTAGTAGACGTGACCGGCCTCTGACATGGCAAAATGATCTACTGCTTGGTCAGACCTGGTATGGAACCTAAAGTGTGTATAGCTTGACAAGGTGAGCACATGTCTCCTTGATGAGTAGTCCAGGACTTCTAAGGTTCATAGCAATATACATACTCCATTGCTCAGACTGGATGCACGAAATCATCCAGTGCCGGGATCTTGATTCAAGGTTCAACGACAGAGCGTGATGCTAACGCAAGATAACTAGATAGCCATCATCGAGCCAATCATCGGTCGCTCACCCAAGTGGCTGCCCTTTCCTTGATCTATTCTTTCGTTGATTCGTTCATTCGTTGGAATGCGTGGTGCTGCCCGACAGCACAGGCCGCTGCGCAGGCATTCCCTCTCTATATATAAGTTGAACACAAACAAGCCTGAATGAATACCCATGAAACGGTCTATTAGCTAGTCTTCCCCTCGCGTCCTTCGTCCAAACTCGGTTCCTCCACTACCTTGCGCTTCGTGCCCATCGTGTACAGCCCACCGGCGCCGAACACCACCATGGCACCCAGCATAGTACCCGGTGCCAGGCGATTCCCAAACAACCAGATGCTTAGAAGAAGGCTCACAAGTTTCCGGATGTTGAGAACAATGGTAACAGTGAGAGCCGTGGAAACTGCAGCCAAGAGGTTAACACCGCGAATACAGGCGTATTGGGTTAAGACGTTTATGACAAGGTAGACGAGCTGGCTTGGAACTGGTAGGAAGTCGGAAGCAAGGCTCAGGGGGCCCGGCATTTGGATAGGCGGGCTCGACAACAGATGGCCTAGGGTGCGGACCATAGACGGAACGAAGGGTAAGAAAAGTGGCAGAGAAAGGGCATGGGAGTAGAATAGATTCTCCCTCCACTGGGGCCCGTATATGACGTATGTGGCCTCAGTGTAGAGGCCCATGACGGCTGAGAGAACTTGGGCGACGAAGAGAATCACTAGGCCGGTACTGAAAGCCGGCCTACCATTGCTCTCTCCCGCTACCTAGACACATACCTAATGTTAGAACAGAGACCATTGATAGAACCGGGCTCCGTGGGGGTTTCGATGACGACTTGCCTTGGACTGAGAATCCGACCACGCGGCCAGAATGACTCCAAATGTTAGCAGGACGACGGCTACGACCTGCATGCGGGTGTATCTCTTGCCATAGAGATATCCGGCTGCCATGGTGGTAATGCTGCCGCCGGAGCGGAGGATGATGTGAACCGGCACAGAGATGTTGTAGCTGAAGGCATGGTTGTTAAGGACATTGATGGTGAAGAAGAGCACAATGTTGACAAGCCAGCGACGAATGGGGACTTTGTTGGGTGCAATGAAGTAAGGGTTTTGCCTGTCGAACTGGGCGACGAAACCGGTCACAGCGACGAAGAGGAATTGCACAAAGGTCAGGAGAGTGCCTATGATGCTGGTCAGAAGAAGTCCCTTGCGAAGTAAGTCGGTGACAGGGATGACATGCCGCTTGAGGGCTCGAAACTAAGACAGGTCAGCACTGGACATGAGATATTCCGGGGTTCCCGGGATTAACTGGGGAATGTCATCTCACCTCACGATAGCTTCAAGCGCGTAGACCTGTGGGACGAGATGTCAGTCAGTCATCCCGTGGGTAGAGGTTGGATAGTATAGAGGACATACGTTAGAGCAGCATCCTCCAAAGATCAGACCGAGCATGGTGGCGGCAGTGAGCAGCGAGGGCCCCATCTCGAGAGCGAAGCGCTGAGCCATGGTAGACGACCCAGATTCAGGTTCCAGCGCGATCCGATTGGCGTCATCGTGGCGGGTGGCCGTCATGTCTGGAGTCGTGTTCGCCTTTCTCTCCCGGAGGCCAGTTGTCGACATGGAAGTCTCTTCCCGGGGGAACAAAGCGGGAGGAGAGGCGGCGGCGGCGGCGTGGCGTGAGGTTGCGATGAGGTGGCCCTTTGGACGGTTGATACACACAGGTCGAAGTTGTCTGCGTTTCAAGTCAGACAAGATGGGATGAGATTGATCAACGAATCAAGCGAGGCGCAAGGTACAAGGTACAAGGTACAAGGGGGGCGACGGGACGGAAGCAATTGGATTGCATGCGGCTGTGCAGGAGTCAGGACGCTCCCGAGTCCGGCACGCTAGCTAGACTAGTAGACTACGTGTACGAATGGCGTAACATCTCTGGACTGTGGACGAAAGGCCGTCTGTGGTGGTACTCGATAGCGCACGTAGCCCGCCAGGACCCGAACCGACCCCCGAGCAGCTATTCTGACAACTGCGTGCTGCATAGTGGCAGTAATTGTATTCCTACCTCGCCTATATATTCCTCATGTAGTCCTTGGGAACCACCCCTTCGCATGTGCTAACCCGGGTAGCAAGTACCGAGGGGAGACGGCTCTAGGGTGCTGTTGAGTGGGTGGGGGGTTGCCTGCCTTAAAAAGGGGAAGGGTGTATTCGTCCAGTATAGACTCACCACCGGCATTTGAAGCCCTGCATAGAACAACTATTCCCGAACGGTGATTCGGAAGTGAAATACTATTAATGGATGTGTATACGAATATGAAAGGTTGATGCAAAGTACCGACCTGGGTAAAACCACTATGCTGGTTGGTACAGAGCATCTAAGAAGCACGGGGCGTGCCATACCGGGGGGATATAAAGAAGTGAAAGGCGGAGCTAGTAAATAATCTAATGATAAGTAGTAATTGAATAAACAACCGCTCCTCCTTCGTGACTTCCTGGTGTCCATCCTAGTTGATAGGTAAGTAGGCCTCAGCTGAGGTCCCCGTATAGTAGGTGTCACGCTGTCACGCTGTCACGCCGTCACTTATTAGATTGGCCAGGGATCGTGCTCTTCCCGATAACGCCGTTCCACCAACATCCTTTTACCCCACTCCCGTCCCGGACAATGTACTGTACGGAGTACAAGGTACGAATAGCTTTACGAAGGCATATCCCATCTACCAAAATAATGGTGCAGCTACTTACCTACGCTATATTCTCGAGTACCATGTTTTGTATTCTCCATCGCACATTGCTGAAAGTACACAAAATACTAAGTACTTATATACCACCAGTTCAGAGTCACAGTTTGATGGACTCTCGCATGCAGGCCATACATACATTCAGAACTCAACCAAAATCACAACCAGGACCCAGCTTCGTTATACTTTATATGAGTGGCATTCGTCTTTGATTCTCAAATAGTCTCTTCTCTTGTTGGGTTTCGGCTACACCCAGGCGACCAAGCGCCGTCCCATGCGCTCGCTTTGGCCGCTGCTCCCGCGTCCATCCGCCCGTGTAGGCTGGCTGACATGACGCCATCCTCTTTCCGACCTGGTCAAGCTCCCCGCTTACCATCTTCTGACCGTTGCGTCCGTCGACACGATGCCGCCGGTCTGGGTCTCGTCTAAGTATAGTAGGTTGCGCATGGTCCGTAACCCCTCGCTCTGTACTAGGGAATGCTTTTGTCTTGTCTTGAGCACGACGAGTGCAGCTTCCAGCTTCCACCAACCGTCACGGAGCCGCCCAAGTCTATCAAATTTGCATTTCCTCCAGGCAAAACACTCTTTGAATCCCCGCACTCTCAGTCACCTGCGAGATGAACGCCGTTGTCCTAATCTAGAGCGCCGAGAAGACGAAGAGCTGCAATCCATATGTTAGCTGCTACCCACGCGATACGGTACTTTCCCAACTCACGTTGTTTGTCGCCGCAATGGCAATGCTGTCCTCAAATGGATGCCAGCTCATGTGCAAAATCTTCTTGTTGAAGTCGATCTGGTCCGCGTCCGTCTCCTTCCGCATTCTCTGGCCCTGTCCGCCAGGGCTTCCTGCCCGTGAGCCACCCTTCTTGCTACCATTGGTGGACGTCGGGCTCGTCGCCGAGTTGATAGGCGTAGGCACTCCGACCTTCTTGGCTTTGAAAGCCGACTTATCCGCTTGGAGAACAACCTCGACCTCCTTGTCGGGGTCTGATGGGTAAATCATGAAGTTGTTGTTGTAACTACCCGTCATGACGTTCTTGGCATCTCCTGAAAAGACCACCTCAAACTTGTCAAATATGCTGTCGTTCTCATACGTGTCGCATAGTCGGGGACGCAGGTGCTCGTGGATCGGTATTGTCTTGACAGGCTGTCGCTCCATGTTGATATCCCAAATCTTGACGGTGAGGTAGTCGCGGGAAAGGATATATCGGCCATCGTACGAAAATCGGACGTCTGAGATGGAGGAGATAATTTCGGAAAAGAAGGATCTTGACGATGGGTCCTCCTCTTGCTCAAATACTAAGACATGTCAGCAGAAGCTCTAGGAGTGCGGTGTGTGCTGGTGAGAGGTTAGGGTAACAAACACTTCGCGTGCTGGTCGCACAGAGCGCTCTCTCGCATGTCAGCGAGCTTGATTGTTCCCTTTGAGCTCGCATACATAAACCAGTTGCAGCTCATGGGGTGGAACTCGGCGGCTGTGATGACTTCGGTCAGCTCCTCCATGTTGGCCGGCTTGATGTCGACAATGTTGAAGCTCTGATCTTGTATGTTGAGATTCCACAGGTTGATGCGCAAATCATCACTGCTGATGAAGGTCTCCCCATCACTGTTAACCGAAATGCTGTTGATGTGGTAGGCATGGGCGTTGGCGTAAGTTCGGCGCGGCACGGCGGCGACGACGGTATCGTGGTGTGTGAGGCGAGGGAGCTTCAGATCGGCGGCATTTCGAAACTGGTGGGGGGGGAGGGGTCGAGCAGCACCGGCGCCGCTGGCGGCGAGACTGCCAGGGGTGACATCGTGTGAGAGATTGTTTTCGGCCACGACCTTGAGTGACTTCTCGAAAACTTTCCAAAGCTTGATGGTCTTGTCGTTGGTGGATAGCAGGTAGTGGGAGGAGTTTTGTCGACGGCACCACTTGATCTTGTTGATCTTTTCCTCAATCTCAAGCGACTTTAGGTAGTCGAATTCGGGCTCGTGGGATTGGAACTCGGTGTGGAACTTGTACTCGCAAGTCTTTTTCTGTTGAGCTGTTAGAGGCGACAATGACAAGAGAATGACAGGGGAGGGAGGGAGGAAGAAAATGGCGATGGGAGTAGGGGCAGGGACGAGACAGCTAGGAATGGGGATATGAACACGGACTGTGACTGGTGGCAGTCAGGCAGTCGGGTGGTAAGCTGGGATGAGTACGTACAGTTTCGTTTCGCTCGAACAGTACGACACGCCCGCCTTTGTCTCCCGTGGCAAGATAGTTACCAGTATGGTCGAACTCAACCGTCGAGATGATGTCGGCTACAGAGGGGGAGGGAGAGCGGTCAGCACATTAAAGTCAGTGAAAAAGCAGGGATATGGGAGAGGGACATACCTTCAGTGATATCCTCGACATCGCCCTTGTCACCGAAGCACCTACGAGCGTGAGCTTAGCACAATGAAGGCGAAGAGCAAGAAGCATGAGGTGGGGTGGTGGGAGCATACTGAGTGAACTTCCACGTGGGGGAGTTCGCTTCGCTATCGACCATTTTGGTGAGCAGCGATAGCGGGGGTTAGATGGGGTGCGGGCGGGTATCCAGAAGATGTCGAGGAGGAAAAGCTGGAAGATAATCTGGTGATGGCGGGGGCCACGGAGGGGGGAGGGCCACGGCAGGATGCTGGGGATGAGTAGCGGAGCTGGCGTGGGCAAAGTAGAAGGAGATGGTCGGGAGAGGAGCTACAGTAGGACACGCTTCGTCTACTAGAGCAGGAGGTGGGCGGTGTCGTCGTTGTCAGTCGTCGTCGTCGTCGTCGTCGTCGTCGTCGTCGTCGTCGTCGTCGTCAAGTCGATATCGTCAATATCGCCGGCGTCCGCTGAGAGTGTGTAGCGGGAGCGGGCGGCGGGCGGCGATCGGAGTAGAGGCGGAAGGGTGGTGGTGGTGGTGGTTTTGGCGGGTTTGGCGGTTTGTGATGATGAATGGATGTAGGTCGGCCAGCGTCCGGAGGTGGTCGTTGGTGGGTTGGGAGCGGGCGGGCAGCGGGCGGGCAGCTAGCAGCAGCGACACACCTAGCGACACAGCGACACAGAATAGTGGCGAGGCGGAGAGATGCAGAGGGCAGAGACTGCGGTCGATGGGTCGGTCAGGACCGCGGTAGGAGGGGACAAGGCGAGCGAGGATGAAGGCCAAGGGATGCCGAGCGAGCTACAAGATGGTCAAAGGGACGGAGTTTGGGGTTTGGGGCGAGGGACGTGACGCAGCAGCAGGGCCCAAGGGTGAGGTGCAAGTTTGATTTGGGATCGGACGGGACAGGTGTGATGGGGTTGGTGCGTGTGCTCGATGAGGCGTGAGGTACGGAGTACGGGTGGATGCGTTGTGGTTGGTTGGGTCGAGGTGCTTAGGTACCTACCGCACTGGAACTGAGAGGTGGTGGTGACGGGACGGGTTTAGACCTGAGGTACCTCTCTCTGACGCTTCTGGTGAGTGCCCCGCTTCGACCTATCGCTGTCGTGCCGCAACAGGTGCTAGTCTGCAAGAGCTGCTGGAGGTGCCACTGGACCTGGGACGAGGGGGCATTGTTGTTGATATTATTAGTGACCCGTCCGGATATCGACAACACAGCTGCAGAAGTGACAAGTCCCCGCCACCTCAGCCATGCCAAGTTTCCTCCACCTCGAGGGCTACTTCCAGACTCCTGGCTGCTCGCCAAAGGTCGTCTAACCGCGGGGTGGAACAATAGTGCGCACCCCCCTCCTGCCGCTAAAAGCTGGCCCAGCTCCAACTCACCCCTCGCCTCACCTCACCTCACCTCACCTCACCATACCTCACTTACCTCACTTACCTCACCGTACCCTCATCCACCGTAACATGGCCCCGTCGAGCTTCCTGATACGACAAAACCCCGTAACTATGTCGGGGCTCGAGTATACTTCTATGCCTTAACGAAGACCTTAGCTACCCATCGAAGTCCCTACTCAGTAGAGGCATGGTAGGATCATGTCCATTTCCGGTGCAAGCAGGTAGCTACCTAACTAGGCAAGCAAACATGTGCGAATTGCTGCCTCTGCGACTCGACCTCGGTCGCTCACAAGCCCTGCAGGCTGATCCCGGCCGGATCCGCACCCGCTCGCCCGCCACCCCAACTACTATCCTCTCGACAGGAGGCTTCATCAGCTTCAAGTCACCTCGGATCGGAAGCTAGTCACGTATTTTATACTCAACCCTAGCTTCACAGGCTCGCTCGATACTACCGATCTTCAACTCCCTAATCCGCACACCGGCAAACTATCCACAGTCTCGTTACTCGCTTCAGCCACACCAAACTCACCACCTCGGTCTACCCCACATTGTAAACCTGTGGATACCTACCTCTCCCGACATGGAAGAACACGAGAAGAACCCCGGGATCAATGCGCCGGAGGGCAACGGCACAGTATCCAACAATGCCAAGGGCAAGGACAAAGACACATCTGCCAGTGCCCCCAATTCCATGACGGCCCGTCTTCAAGCATCTGGCAGGTTGGCGCTCAACGCAGTGACAGGCGGTCCCGACTTGGCTGGCCAGCAGGTCGGGGAAAAGGGTGGCACGAGCTTCGGCAGCATCGATAGGGCTTCATCAACGGTGGGGGAAGCATCGTCGAATAGATCACGTACCGCAGGAATGGGCGAAACGATAAGAATGCAATCATCGTCGGACTCTAGCACGGCATCTCGGGCGTTCAATGATTTTGTGGGGTCCGAGTCTTCGTTGGGCTTTGAACCTCACCACCATCAGCAGACATATCAACGAGAGACGATATCAGTCGACGATCAAGAGAGGGCCGACGGTGCAGCAGTTGTCAGCTTCCTCAACGATCCCTCTGAGATGGACTCGGTGCTCGTGGGGGCGCACAGTGATACAACCGATGATGACGACCTGACGCCCGAGGCGGCAACTAAACTTCGAGAGGCCCTCTTCAACTCGACATATCTCGACTCCCGTTGGGACGATATGCTCAACTTCACGCCCGATTTTCTCAACCAGCCGAGTGTCTCGGCGGAGGACGTGCAGCTCCACATGGGAACTCGGGAGGCCGACGAAGCACGAAGTATCTGGCTTCAGCAATGGGGCGATGTTCTTTCCGCATACACTGACCAAGTCTGGGGAGACCTAGAGCCGCTAGCAGCAGAGGCTTGGCGCGAAGTGGAACAGTTGACGTCCAGCGAAGCTGTGCCCGACAGGTCATCAGAGACGAAGGCACTTGATCGATTGAGACAGATTCTGGCCCACGTCAGGGGGCACTGATGGTGATTTAACAAGCGGCACGGGATTCCTTGTACGAATACATATGCATATCATTTACTTGTCTCTACGAATGCGTAGTGTGCACTTTTAATCAACCACTCCGAACTAAATCAGCATGGATGATGGACAGCGTTTGGCCGGAGTGGTTGCGTGGTGGGCTGTGGATGCGGGGTTGCTCGGTCAACAACTCCAACCACCAATGACATCATTCCACGCCTTGTAGCCTTTCGGCTCCGGGCTCCCAACCCAACCAAGCCAGCCTAGACTAAGCCGACCTAGGAGCCAAGCAGCCCGAAGGTGACCCTGCACAACCATGCATGCACTGCGACAGCATGGCACAACAAGGCGAGCATTCAACAACCACCCCACCAGACATCGTTCCAGATCCCTGACCTGGAGCCCGAAGGAAGCGAGAGAGAAAAAAGCCACCCCCGGCTGCCGCTTCCAGGTCCCCAGACCCCCAATGGTTCCTGTCTCCGACTAGGCCACTCACAAATATCTCTCTCTCGCCTCATCCTAAGTGCATACATATTCCCGTTGGCATCATCTGAACACACCGCCTTGGCCTTTGATTCCAATCCTCCAAACACCTTCATCATGATCCGCCAAGGCTGGCTGTGGCTGACACTGCTCGCGGGCCAGCTACCTTCAGCTACCGCCATCATTGCGGAAGCGACACCTACAGCATCATATGCGCCCGTTGCAGCCTTGCTTCTCTTCAGGAGGGCCGACTCTTGTCCATCCAACACATTCCAGTGCGATGAAGATCTTGGAGAACAATTTAGCGACATATGTTGCCAGACAGGCCAGACATGTGCCCTAGACAACAACGACAACCCAGCCTGTTGCCCTTCCGGGTGAGTGCATCTTCCCGTCCTCACATCCTTGCCCGATCCAATACTGACCTCGTTGCAGCGCTGTCTGCACCGGGACTGCACCGGCCTCGGCCACCGGTAATCCGACTGCACTCGCGTCCTTCGTTTCCAATGCATACTTCTCGTTCCCGTACGCCCCGACCTCATACGATGACAGCGACGCCTGCGAGTCTGCCGCCGACGACTGCTCGGATAACTACGATGCCTGTGTGACAGTCCTCGGGGACGGCGGTCAGTACGGTGTGACCATTGCTGTCCCCGGCGGCGGAGGAACCACGGTTGAAGCCAGCATATCCGACCTGGGCACTTCGGCTACTGCAATCTGTTCAAGCTTGAGCTCCAAGGCCTGTTCTGCTCTCGAGGCTACCAAGTGCTCCGAGTTCGGATCGGGTGCTCCTCTGCCTGTACGAGTCGATCTCTTCGTCGTTGGCTTTAGTATCGCTATGGGGCTGCTTAACGTTCTTGCTTGAGATGATCTCGTCTTGCTTCTTCAGCAGCCAAGAAACTCAAAGCTGGCTGGTTCTGACAGTACTCTGGCTGTGGAGCAATAGCTTGTACCAGTTGCTTTTCTATCTTCCGCTCGAAATCATGCCGGTGTATGGAAGAGGCCATCTCGACGTATGCCCAAAGCCACATTGATAGGACCCCAACATAATCGAGGTCATACGGCGCCGAGGCTTTGGGAAGTTTTTATTGACACATGGGATGGGGAAACAGTTCTTTTCAGCTGGGTTCCAGGAGTTACAATGCATAGCCGTCTTTTTTTTGCCGGTCAGCTCAACATCCATGGTCCTACAACTGGTAGAAAGCCGAACGATGGTTGGGACGCTGTACGGAATCCAAATATAGCGACCATGTAACAGTCAAGATCTACAAGACGGGCTTGGTTATTTAAAGCCCCTTTGAATTTGGTATTTTGGCGTTAGGTATAGGGAAGAAAGTACATAGTGGGTTCGGCCTCGGATCAATTGATTCGTTGTGTATACGCCCAGTTGGATATAGGCTGCATTGTCTGTACATGAATGAATGAAAGAGGATAGAACGGCAAAATATCTGCAAATCTGTACTGCACATTGCAGAGAAGTCCAATGCCTGAGTGTTGGAATTTCATGATTTAGGGGCATGGGATATTATAATGATGCGGGGCTAGAACTTAATCTAACGACCTTCACACATAAATATCCAGAAACAAAACCAGGGAAAGAGCTTAAGCTAATAGATAATATACTTGAGCAGATTAGACAAAATAGAAAATGCTAATATGTTGCTCGTCTGGTTCTTTCACTTGTCGTCACGTCACAATCGCCCAGAACGCCAAGCTTTTCGACATGGCCTCCTTCACGAGATTGAGTGCAAAGACAAAGAAGGACGCATGCTACATAACTTGATTTTAGACGAGCATTGCTAAAAATACGTCCTAAACCGTTCACTATTCCTTTGTTCTCATAGGTGTGTTGGCATTGGGCCATCACGTTAGCTTTCAGCTTACTGCATTGAAACATGTCCTACAACTTCTCTTCCCACGTACATGTTCTCTAGACACCCCTAGCGAACGCTAGCAATTGTCAGGTCGAGAGCAAATCTTCCAACGCACTCTTGATCGATCCTCCACCCTCGCCGCCCAGTTCTCCCCGATAGACCTCGCTTAGAAACCGTCGCGCTGTTCTTTCCGCCTCATTGAGTCGCTTCTCTTCTTCTGGCGATAGCCGTGTGCAGACAGCCCCGAGGTCCTCATTCTGTGCCAGAAGTAACGCAATTGCTTCGGCTCGCTCGACAACCGTACTTGGAACACCGTTCAACGCTGCACACTTACCCCCAAAACTTGAGGTGCTGTGGCCATAAGCGAGACTGAAGAGGTAAGTGACCTGGTCTTCAGTCTGTGGCGCGTTCCAGTCCACTCTCACGTCTAGGTGGGCTAGACACAAACCTTTGTGCTCCCTCAAGTACCCACCCTCGAAGATCTCATGATAATGAGTCGCCACCAGGAGTCGAGGTGAATTCTTCCCCATGGTCAAGAAGTGATCCAACAACGCGGCTAGTAAGCCGGATCCATCATCTGCGTTGGTCCCCTTTCCGAACTCGTCTACTAGGATGAGACTTTTCGATGTTGAGCACCTGGTTGACAGGGCCGCTTGCTTCAGGTCTCTGGCAAAGGCACTCTCGGCCCCAGACATACTCTCTCTGGTCGACATACATGTCAAAATTTTGTCTGTAAGCCCAATTGTAGCTTGGTTGGCAGGCACGAAGCTGCCCAGGTGCGCGAGATAGACAATGATGGCAGCTTGCTTCAGATACACACTCTTGCCCGAATGATTTGGTCCCGTTAGAACCAATATCTGTGGTGTATCCTCATTAATAGGGTCGCGTTCGAAACCTCCTGACGCGAGTTGACAGTCGTTAGGCACGAAAGATGTTATAACGAGTTCTTGCAAAGGGTGACGGCCGCCTTCAATCTGAATCACGTTTTCGGTAACCATTCGTGGTGCTCGCCATCCGTATTTTTCGGCTCCCAGAGCTAATGCCAGGATCGCATCGAACTCGCCACAAACAGCCGAAGAAGATACGAGGGCTGCCTCGTATTCCAGAATTTTGTTAGCAAGGCTGTGGATGATCTCAACCTCTCTATCTAGTCAAGGGTTAGCATGAGGAATGGCGTGACATGGCAGTTTCTTACCTCCGATCTGGCAGTACATATCACCGTACTCTTCGTCGAGTTCTCTCATATAACTGTTCTTGTAACACACGGCGCCTTCGGCTTCGAAAAGCTTTTCCCATGTACCTCCGGCCCCTCCCTCTCCTTCATATCGGCCATTCCCAGTTTCCGGGTTCGATTCAACCACAGTGAGAAAACCGATCTGGGGCAAAAATATACAAGAGCGAACATACTGACATGCCCATTCCGGAAGTTCTTGGTTCATGTGGTTGACCACTTCGGTCAAGAGACTGTCCATGCCATCATATGTTCTCTTGAGCTCGTCGAGCTGAGGATCTACTCCGGCTTTGACTGAGGATCGATGGCGAGATTTGGACTGGTCGAAATCGATCGTCTTGTTGATTATGTCGCCGACTGAGACAAGGTAAGAAGGAGGGAGGCCTTCTATGAGCTGCATACTGACGTGTTTATTACGATTCGTCTCATTTGGGGGCCTGGATGGAAGAAATCTGACTTACCTTGCAAATGATCTCAAGACCAGCGCATCCCTTCAGCGACGCAACAGCTTCTCTCAATCCCAAAGCATGAGCCGTAAAATTTCGAATTGTCGACCACACGCCGTTGTTGAAGGACTGACTAGCGGATGGAAACTCGATGCCTTTTCGGAGCTGTACGAAGGTTGTTTTGATATTTCGAATCTTGCGTAAGAGTGAAGTGATTTGTGTAAGACTATCTGCGTTGTCAGGCTGAAGCAATGCCGAAATAGTCTTCTGCCTCTCCTCGATCAACCCAATGTTAAGAACTGGACGGAGAAACAGTTGTCGCAATTCTGTGCGCCCTTGAGGTGTGCATGCCAAATAATGGAACAGGCCATAGACTGAGAGACTCTCTTTGGTTCTGTCCTTGTTCGAATCAGGACCCCATGCTTGGCTGTTGGGGTGAAGCTCTGTCTGGACAAGCTGGAGAGACAAGAGAGCATCAGAGCTGACGAACATGTAAGCTGAAAGCGAAAACATTTCAGCCGACTGAACACGGAAAAGAGCGCCAGCCACTTGTCCGTCAGGCAGAAAACCGCCAGACCGGCGACGGTGAAGATCAACAAGGACAGCACCAGCGCAACCGACCTAGCAAGCATCAGCACCCACCAAGACTAGACTTTATCGGAGTGTTAGAGATACGGACAGAAACATGGCTACCGAGATTGATAGAACCGCCACAGCGGAGGGATTTGAATACCCGAGATTCTTGACGGAAGCCTTCTGGTTGACTAGGGATATTATCAAGGGGGTCGTGGTCAATGCCACCAGAAAAGATCGCGGTTGCGGAGGACGAGTGATCTCCTTGGATGTTGACTAATCTTTCATGAGCGGATTCAACTGAGAATTCTGAAGACTGCAAGCCGCGGAAAATGGTACTATGAGAGTCCCCTATACACGGTCAGTGATGTTTGGTACTGAGGTAAAGCGAAAGGCTTTGTCGACTTGCCTTCACTGCGAGTAGCACACTGCTTTTCAAGGTAATCGTAAAATTCTTCAGAAGCCCTGGCTGACACCAGAAGGGTAGTTGGCTGAACATGAATGAGGAACTGTTCGGCAATGGCCATATTCGCCATGGGAATGTCCTCTGATATACGTAAGATACCGTCTGCTGTGTTGAAGTATGCACATCCTATTGTCGCCTTTTCTCGCATGTCAATGGCCATGATGGTCTCCATGAACACGGGTTGGGCGCTGCTGTTGTCGCCAAAATCCTGATCACTAAAGATGGAGCCCGGCTGACTTGAAAGGCGGATACTAGAAGATGTCATATCAACCTGGGAGCTGTTCCCTATCCGAGGAGAGCTAAAGAGATGCTCAGTGGGAGGTGGTAGGCGTCGAGCTGAAGGGTGCGATCCACGCAATGTTTGCTGTCGCCTTGAATCGGCTTTAGGTGAGGAGTCGACGCTGAATCGACTGGACTGTTGGCGTTGCCCACGAGTTTTTCCACTTCTTCCACCTCTCCAGCTTCTCCCGCCTCTCGTTCCTCTTCCACCGCGGCCCCGTTGGCTTGAGCCAGAAGCGGCTGAGGAGTGTACGGGTGGCATCGTATGCCACAATCTCGACACGTTAGGAAGAGGTATTGAAGGGTCACGGGAAATTAGTTGTGGATGGAAATCAAGAGTCAACGTCAAGATGGAATATTTTTTTGTAGATTTCAATCAACCTTGCCGCCTTGCTCTGTGCGCTATTGACAGATTGTGAAGGAAGGTGACACCGAGACAAGAGGGAAGGTGCGATGTCATCACGGTGCCATGCCGCATCCACCATGCTTCCAAATGCAAATACAACAGCGGGACACATTGCAGCTTGTCGGATGGGATAATTGACGGAAATCCACAACTTGTCTCCCAGTTCATGTAGATCCCTGGGCTGTTCGAGCGTCCTGGGCACTGCTGGCAGAAGGCAGAATGTACAATGGGCCAGTGTTGCTGCAAATCCAGGTCTCTTATGGCCTGGTATCCGCAACGTCCATCTGTATTTGTGGCGGACAGTATCTAAGGCGTCGTCATTTGTTCCCACCCTTGACCCAGTCCGCAAAGTCGCGCCGTTGCTTGCGAATGTCTACGAATCCCGGCCGTGTCTCCAGCGCACCGAAGGGATTACCATAATAGTCCTTGTCCACCTCGCCGCCCCCAGACCGGAACCCGGCCTTCCCCTCGCGCTCAATCTTGCCAGCCCATTCGTGCCATCGAATCGGTCGCAGCTTCGGGGACCCCAGAACAAGCCCCAGGCACACTACTAGTGTCGCCGCCAATGCCTCGATGGATATGTCGATCGGTAGAGAGCTCGTCGAGAGCTGCTGGGCCGCGGCGTGTTGAGCTGACGCTGCCGAGATGGCCGAGTGCTCCTGAGCAGAGTAGCAGCTTGATTAGGTTAGCAAAAGTTACATGACAGGCAGCTAGGAGACTTACGCGTGTGCAAGAAGCACAAGGCCTGTCGCCGTAACTGCACGAGAGATCCAGGTCATTGTGTGTTAGTTTGTGTTGTTTCGCGCGTCGGATATGGGTTCTTTAGGGACAAGTCGCAACTCCTCTGGCGACATGGACTGGGCTTGGTGGTAGGGTGCGGGACATGGGCCTGCATGACTAAGCGAATCCACCACCACGGGAATGCGACAAGAGAATGCTTTCTAAATGAGAACGCCAGTACTCGTAAATTAAATAAGTAGACTACCTTAAATATCTGTTAAGACTCGTACTTAGAGCCTCAAACGAACTATCAACATCAAATCCCTGCTAACTAGTACGCATGCCTTTCCTGAATTGCTTCGTACACGCACGCGAAACCCGGTCTAAGTTGAACTGCGTCTGAAGCTCCAATGCGCCACCCAACCCAAGCCGTTGAGTGCAAATTCACATCTGCTCTGTTTGTATCACCCAATTCTCAAACTGGCTGGCCTCATCTAGCTCCTCCAGCTTCCAATCTTCCTGCGTGCCTCTTAGATAGGCATCATGCTCTGAGATCTCGTCGCCATATGCCGGCAATGCCAATCCAATATCAAGCCCACCACCTAGATGAGGCTGCCACATGGCATCCGGGGGACCAACAGACAACTCCCTAGGAAGCCCGTCGTACAGCCCGTCTGCAAAGAATGACGTATCAACGGCAGCATTAGCGACTTCAAGCTCCTGGTAGTAGTTGTTGAAGAACCCAAGGTCACGATCCATGGGTGGGATGGGATACTCGAAACCTGGCGACGAGTGTCTGTTTATGGCGGGTTGCATTTCGGGTAGAGCGCCGGGATATCGATGGATATGGGAATCGTATGAGGATGCCTCGACTTGACCATATGGGGGAAGTTGGGGGTTCTCTTGGGCTGCATACCCATACATGCCATGGTAGGTTGCAGTCGACTGTTCATCCTTCACCTCAACTGCCGGCTCAAATATCAGAGAGGGCGTCTCACTCATTCGCGACAGCTGTCTGGGTCCTGTGCGTCGAGGCCCGCGTCGTGAACCTCCATCTCCAGGAGCCCAATCCGGATCGTCAATGTCGGAGACGACGGTCGAATCGGGGTCTGTATCGCCGTCTCGTTTGCCCTTGCGGGGCTTAGATGGCGTGAACTTGTATCCCGGATGCGCTTGTTGATGGTTGACCCGTTCGATCCGGGCCCATTCGGTGAACATTTCGTGTACTTGATCCGATTCCATGGGCCATCCAGCCCCACAGACCTTGGACACATGCTGGTGGTTGTTCCGAGTGCACTGAGTTTTGGCCACCTCCTGGTATGCCTTGCGGTATAGCATGAATGCATTCATAGGGCGCTTGATTTGGCCCGCCTTCTTGTTGCGAGATGTTTCCTGTAGTCTTTGCTCTGCCGAACGGGTCACGAAAGTCCCAATGTCCGCCACGGGCACATGTGGCACATCTTTGGCAATCTCGCTGAGTGACTTGAGGATGATGGAGGATGCGTTCGCCTGCTTCTGATCTCGGCTTCTCTTTTGCACTCGGGCTCCCCTTACTGCCAGAGGTTTCCCCTCTAGAGGCTTCTTAGAGAGCCCTACCCTGCTGCGAGTGGCAATCGTGACGGTGGCAGGGCAGGGCGTTGGGGGTGATGCCTCCGGCGTGTACGGCTCATGGATCTGATGACTGGTCAGTGTTTTGCCTGTTGCAAGGATATTTCCTCGACTTACGATGTAGCCCTGCTCTCCAGGGAGTGGACCATAAGGATCGCTGAGAGCACCCTGTCCAGCGTGGTAGCCTGTCTGCCATACTAGTCAGTATGATGGTTCTTCGACAGCAATGGGTGTTGAAAGGGAGAGTTAAACACTTACCAGCAAGATTTCGTGACCCTTCTGTTGGTAATATTGGGAGTGCTCGTTGGAAATGAAGCCGCTCTCGTAACCTGGAGTTGTGTGTCTCTGGTGCAAATGCGAGTAGCCCAGAAACTCGCCGCTCAGAGTCACCCCATCTCGTGGATGCGATGTGTTAGTAAGGTGATTCATAACTGGAGGCTGCAAAAGAACGTCGTCGTTGGAAGGTGCTGGCGATAGAGGTGCTGGTCCCATCCCGAGAAGCCTCTTTGGCCGAGTAACTCTAAACCAAGGATACGACTGTTGGGAGTTTTGCGTGAAAGAGAAGAGTTATGGTTGGGATTTGAAGGACAAAAGACAAAAGGCGTCAGGGAATGCTTTGAGTGGACAGGGGGAGGCGGTCTTTGACTGAGCATGTGGGAGACGGGGGGCTTCTTTTCTTTCTTTTGACAGTACCTAAGACGGCTTTATGCCGCGTGAACTTTGAACACGGGGAATAAACGGTATCTGTTCCGTTTCTTTGTGACTATCAGATATGGTATAAGTGTGTGCATGGCTTCCAGCGGGTTCCCTACAAGTTTCAACATTGTCCGCAACGCGGGGACCACCTCCACAAATAGACAAGCAACTCTCTGCTGCATCCGGTTCAAAGGGCCAGAGGAAAGATGGTACATTGAGCGAAACGGACCTCTCCGTGTGCCGTCACCCATGAGGTCGAGCCCAAGCTGCATCGCAGGAGCCGCTGCCCGACCTTTCCACTGCCATGGCCACGTCAAATCAGAGTGGACGTCTTCTCCTGCGGAGGCAAGCTGGGAACCGCTAGACGCCATGGCACCCTCCCTTCAATCGACTGGAATGCCAGCCACAGTTGGTTTGCTCTGCGCTGTCCGATTGGGCGCAGCGCTAGTCCAAGCCATGGCGCATTCCTTTGACGTGCGATCCCCTCATCATCACCCCTCCGACTGCTAGTCTGCCGTCGTGACGCTCCGTCCTTCCCTTGATGCTGGCAATGGCGAGCACGCATCACCTGCGCTAGCTTCAGCTCTAGCCCTGTCTAGCGCCCGTTGTTTTCCTGTGGTGTACGTAGTATGAGCCAAACTGCTCGCCTTGCATGTCGCTCCTTGTTTGCACGTTGGCCGTGGCTGCTGGAGCCAACCGGCAATTCGCAGTTCCTGTCGTGGCGGCATTCGTATGACGTGGGCGACCAATCATTCAACCTAGCCTTGGTGACAGCCTTGTCATGAGGACGGATAGCTGCTTTCTGAGCCAGGTTTTTGCCGCGAGACGTCTCAAAGCCCGGACCATCCACTCATTTTCATGGTTCTGTATTGCCGACGAATCACTTTTCAGTTGTACAAGCAGTGTTGGTGGTGCCCAGCCAGTCATCACCCACACTAACGCCCACTGAGCTTGAATAATGCGTACAAAATAGAGGTGGCGTACCGGGGAGTCCGTATTGTGCCAATGCGTGTGTCACGGCTGAATACTGCACCGGAGCACATGGTTTCCTATTCAATGTGTTTTCATGGCTGGTGGCTGATCCAACTAAGTTTTCCTGCCCCTGACTGGCCGGGTGCTCCAATCGGAGGTGTGCAAGGACCCTGCACACATGATCTTCAGAACATGGGAAACCCAAAGATGCATTGACCATGGCATTTCCTAAGATCCCACATGCAGAAGCCCGTCATTAAGAACCACTCAGCCCGGTCATGGCTTGATAGAGGGGCTTCCCAGGGGCCGGTGAGGCTCCGATGGTTTAGATGGTGGTGTTAATACCTGCGGCCTGGGAGACGGAGAAAGACTCGTAACCGGAGGGAGTATGGGGGTTGAAATGCTAATCTTGGTCGCACTCCCTGGATCTGTTGGTCGCGGTGGTGAGTGTTTGGTAGGAGAGATTCCAGCTGGCGCAGGGAGGGTGCCGTTCTGGACATAGGCTGCACGATAAATATCGCGGCTAATTTTGGGCGTAGTTAGTGTCGAATCAAATGATCGACCACCGGGGAGGCTGTGAAAGCTGTTGGAGGGACTCGCAGTCCTCACAGACGCCGTGGGAGAAACGGCGCCAGTACCATGCTGGTATACGTTGCTCATCCGAGACTCTCGCTCGGGTTCGCCAGCATTCAGCTTGATAGGTGCTGGGATAACTGGGGTCGCCCGAGGTGAGCCTACAGTGCTCACCTTACCTGGGGCTGGTCGTTCAGCATTCAGAGCCGAGTTGGGAGAGCGACCAAGGCCGTTTGAACTGGAGCCATTGACCGGATCAGGAGCCACAGTAGGTAAGCCATGTTCAAGCACGCCATTCGGCTTCTGACCCTTGAGTTCATCGGCTGAGACGGCATGCTTTGAGAGATGCTCGGTTGCCGCAGGCGTGGTGGTGTTAATTGCCTCCGGAGCGGCTTGGCTTTGTTTGCTTGGGATGTGCGGATTGGTGATCTTCAACTTGATAGTCGTCCTGGGCCGTGCCTTGGCCTCCAGCTCGTGGCGAATGCATGCCTCACAAACGAACTGGAATTCTGGGCTCTCGGCCGCTTCTTCGGTGATTCCCAGACATTTGCTGTGTTGCCAGATGTTGCACCTTTCGCACGCGACACTGTGAGTTCCATCATCAACCTGGCCGTACAGACCACAGACGCAGTCGAATACCCAATCTTCTTCCTCTTGCTCGATTTCCTTAAGAGCTTGTTTGCTTTTCTCAATTTTGACTTGGAGACGACGTTCTGACATGCGTCCATCGCTGCTCTTGGTGTCTTCTGACAAATGCGCAAGCTCATCTTCGTGCTGAAGGCGGCGGGCTTCACGCTCCTGCAAGCGCTTTTCTCGCGAGACCAATCTGCGATCTCGCTCCCTTTCCTTTTTGAGGTTCGCCTCATTTTCGAGCCGCTTTGCTGCCTCAGCTTCTCGGCGATGTCGTTCTTCGTCTTTGGCGTGTTCTTCTTGTTTCTGTTGCTCGACTTTGCCGGCAATGCGACTTGATCGCTTGGCGTTGGCCATTTTGGCAAGGTTGGCTAACTCGCGTTCGCGCTGCAACTCCTTTCTTTTCCGACCCTCTTCCTGCTTCTCCAGAATGGGCACAAGGTGATCTTCCAACTGGATCCTTAGTATCTTCTCGTTTTCGTCTCGAGTTTTTCGAAATCCGTCAACGAGGGATCGCACATCAGCCAGCGAGACAGCAAGGCACTCCCATGTAATACCCCCAAGGCCATCGTCTTCGTGTTGTTCTCCGTTCGCCCCCTCATCGGCATCGGCCGCTTCATCTTCGGTAGACATGGTAGTCCTCCGTCTTTTGCTTGCTCGACGTCCACCACGCCATGTTTTAGGCTTCTTCGGTTTTGGTGTCGGGGCGGAGGGAGGGGGTTCTGTTGAGCGGTATACCCTGTTATCATCGAGGACGTAATATGTTCGATCGTCTGCATCCCATCCGTATGGCTCAATTCGCTGATGGATTATTAGCGAAAAAAAAGAAGAAAACAAGATAACTTGTGTTGCTTGACACGATGCTCACCCAGCTTGTTTGCTCCATGTCTTTCTGCTCCTCCATTTTCTCCCGAATGCGTTCAGGGTGGACCATCGTCCATTGTGTCAGTTGTTGCAAAACTCGAATCTGCCAGAGAAATACCCTTTCATTAGCTCTAACTCCCTATGTAACTGATGCGACAGACGCTACCTTGGTGAAGATGTCGAAGTCGCTGAACTTGGCAGGCGCCTCGTCGTCGCCGAACGGGTTGTCGCCAGGCAATTTGGTTACATACTGCTTGCGAGCTTGGTCATCGAAAATTTCGTGGCTTCGTCTCGTCGTTAGCACTGTGTCGCTTAGTTGGAGGCGTTGGAGACGTACGTCAAGCCGCGATGCGACGATACGAGTTTGAGGAGCGCCAGGGCAATGTCGCCTAGTAGGGACGAAGTCGGTTTCAGACATTCGGCCTCGATCTCCTGTGTGCGAGATATGTGTCAGCAAAAAGGGCAGGTCGTCAACGCAAGAGTGACTGTACCTCAATGTCAATGGAGTCCGGTATTTTGGCAGCCTTGCCAAAGGTGTAGATCCACTGGCACAGGTTTGCGAACTGCCACATGTTTCGGACCCGATGCAGTAGCGATGGTTCTGAATCATCAGACTCGCCATCTACGGCCCGGATGGATCGCTTGCGCGACGACATGTTGCGAGGCGGCGGTGTTGATGCTGAAGTCTGGTGATGCGTCTGGCGCGTCACGGTGCCCGTGTCAGAAGAGCGAGAGCTTGAAGTTCGCGAAAAGGCTACGCTGTGGCGCAGCCAGCCACAAGCACATGCAAGCAGCCAATGGCCAAGTATGTACGTTGGCGTGACGTTACGCGCACTGTGCTGGAGTAGAGTTCTAAATTAAGAAACGCGGCATGTGCCTGCGTCGGGACCCCTAATGCCGCTATGGGACAGTGTCCATAGGCCTTAACACTGTCACAGTCGTCCCCTTCAGCTCCAGGCCTCCTGGATTGTCAGATCCTCATCTTCAGATCTTATATACGACGTAATCCACGCGTTTCTCGAGTCGACGAGACACCGAAGATGCTGCAATCTGGCATACATACCTGCCAGAAGTTTCTATCCTGACACTGGGCCACGTCGGTGGTCCGCAGCTACGCCTTTCGCTGCCACCTACTAAACCATTGCGATGTCTTCGAACTTCCCAGGCGACGACCCGGCGCGCCGCCAGTCAATACCACTGCAGAACCTGGATGGGTCGTTCTATGGAAACTATCAGTCTCAAGGATTGGCTCCAGGGCAGCCGCAGCAGTCCAACTCTGCTTCGCTGACCGAAGCCCAGATGGTCTCGAACTTGCCACCAATCTCGACCTACTGGGAACAGCCATACCATCCTCAGGACGATGGTGAAGTGAGCCCGCAGTCGCCGATAGACCCGATGGCTCTGCAAGCAGCTCTACCGCCAGATATACACCACCTTGGATTCGGGGGGCTTGGTGCATCTTCCGCCTCCCTCGACACGTTTGATCGTGGCAACCCATACGCTGAAGATGCTCTAGGAGCAGACTACGCCGAGTCCGATAGAGTCCCTCTGACGTCTGGCGCTCAGCCCATCTCCGGCTCACTCACACCAAACCGCGTCGACGATCGATCTCGAGACAGCTTTCAGACGGTGTCAAGCATTGACAACGGCCCGGGACGAAACCGCGATACCACAAGAAGTCTGGGACAGGACCTAGATGCTTCCTTCGGGGGCCCTCGTCACCGCAGTTATGGTGCCTCTCTCAACCCCAACGAATACCGGCGATCTAGATCTCCTACAGGAGCCTTGTCGCGTGCTGGATCGATTGTTCGAGCGATGTCACAGCGAGTTGTCAACATCAGTGGAGAAAGCGAAGTCGTGGATCAGCGTACCTCGCGCCATCGCTCACGCTCCCCCCATGCAGCGGATCGAAATACTTCCCGTGATGCTGCCTCTTCAATGCTTGTGGACACTTCCTACCAACCACGTGTCGACAATTCTTCGGCTGAGAAGACAGGAGAGCCTCGATACCTCATCTCTGAATCCCCCCCTCCGCTTATTCCTCGACGACCTCTCGCGAACCCTCTCAAAGGAAAGTCTTTAGGCATCTTTTCACCCGAAAACTTCCTCAGACGTCGCCTTTGCGATCTGCTTGTCAACCCTTATACGGAGCCGTTCCTTCTCCTTTTAATTGTTCTACAGACCATTCTCCTAGCAGTAGAAGCAGCCCCTCCCGTTTCGGCCGACGGAGAGCCGCGACCAGCGCACTGGGGTGGGACAGCTATCGACTGGGCTATGCTCATACTGTTCATCATTTTTACCATTGAATTAATCTCCCGCATCATTGTGTCGGGGTTTATCCTTAACGCAGCGGAATATAGCACTGTTGATCGAAAACGAGGAATTCGTGCTGCAGTCGCAGATCAATATAGATCTATCTTCCGGCCTGAACGTCAAAAGTCAGTGAAAAACAAACACCAGTTTCAATCAGAGCCTTCAACAATCGCTCGCTCCTTCACGACTTTTATGCAGGGGCAACAGTCTCTGCCACAGACTCTCGAGGAACAGCAAAGGTTTCAGCTCGCTCGGCGTGCCTTTCTTCGCCATTCCTTTAATCGAATCGACTTCGTTGCAGTGGTTTCTTTCTGGATCATGTTCTTTCTAAGCACTACGGGCCTTGAAACGAAACACCATCTCTACGTTTTTCGGATGATGAGTTGCCTCCGTATTCTGAGACTGCTGGCACTGACGAATGGCACGGCGGTAAGCACGCCCTTCTTTATACACTTGTAAGGCTCATAATGACTGACATCGACCTAGATTATTCTCAGAAGTCTCAAGAAAGCAGCACCGCTTCTGGTCCGTGTTGGCTTTCTCCTTACCTTCTTCTGGCTGCTATTCGCCATTATTGGCGTCCAGAGCTTCAAAGCCAGTTTGAGCCGTCAATGCGTATGGCTAGATCCCCTTGACCCCAAGAACCTCAATGCCTCGTATACCAACACAGAGGCATTCTGCGGTGGCTATTTGGACAATGAAACCGGTGCCACTCTGCCATGGCTCATATCTGCAGTCCCTGGCTCGTTGGAAAATTTAATCAATGGGACCAATGAGGCAAAGGGCTTCTTTTGCCCTCGAGGTTCCATTTGTCTTCAGCAAACCAACCCTTTCGGTGGGACTGTCAACTTTGACAATATCTTCAACTCACTGGAGCTAGTCTTCGTCATTATGAGTGCCAACACCTTTTCTGATCTCATGTACTACACAATGGGCTCGGACTACTCCCAAGCCGCTCTCTTCTTTGGTGCTGGCATCATGATCATGATGCTTTGGTTGACCAACTTGCTTATTGCGGTCATTACCTCCTCCTTTCAAGTCATTCGAGAGGAGAGCAAAGCAAGCGCCTTCACAGTTGACCAAGGCGACCTCGCCCAGCCTCGACCTGAAGAACGGCTTCGGCGCATTTCCCCATTGCAACGCATCTACGACCGGACAGCACCAGTGTGGATTGTCATAATTGCCTTCGGACTCCTGTGCCAAGCTTGTCGCAGTTCTCATATGTCACCGTTCAGGGAAACCTTCATCGATACCGCTGAAATCGTCGTGACCATCCTGCTCGACATCGAAATGATTATACGTTTCATTGGCGACTGGAATCACTTCCACGGAAGTTGGAACAATATAATCGATATGGGACTCGCATTGATTACATCAATTATCCTCATTCCTGCCATTCGCGGTACTCGGGCCTACGACTGGCTTACAATCTTCCAAATCGTCCGAGTCTACCGAATTGTGTTGGCAATTCCCGTCACTCGGCAACTCATTCAACTTGTTTTGGGCAACGCCACTGGTATCGCAAATCTGATGTTTTTCGTCTTCCTGATGACCTTTTTGATGGCAATCTTCGCAGCACAACTGTTCAGGGGTGAGATTCCTGTCTACGATGACGGTGAATTCAATCGCATCTCCTTTTACCAGATCTTCAACTCCTTCATGGGCATGTACCAAGTCTTGACAAGCGAGAACTGGACAGACATCTTGTATACTGTTACCTCATACACCAGGGACTTCAACACATCATGGATCGGTGCCATCCTGCTCATAGGATGGTTTATCGTCGCATTCTTCATCTTGGTCAACATGTTCATTGCTGTCATCCAGGAGAATTTTGATGTATCCGAAGACGAGAAGCGCCTCCAGCAAGTCAAGGCGTTTCTTCAAAGAAGAGACCTCGGAAACCCCTCGAGTCATCTGGCGCTCTCGACAATCTTCACCTTTGGGAAATCTCGACGACACAAAGATCCACTTGACTACGGACCAGCAACAATGGAAATGCTCCTCAAAGATGCCGTAGTACGCGAGTTCCTTGACGATAGGATAGAAACACATGACGAAAACATTGGCCAACCTCGCCCGCCTCTGAGGAGTGGTACTACATTGCTTGGGGGCGATGTTAGACCGGGGTATTTGTCGGCTGTTTGGGGCAAATTTGTAAAACGGTTTTCCAACAGAGAGCCAAACCCGTTCTACTCGAACCTTCGCTTTGATGGTCCGAATGATACTCAGGACCCGCGTCAGATGGCCCAGCAAGCCGTGTCTGCTACGTCGGCTCGACGAAGAGCTCAGAGGGAATATCTCGCCCGTTACCCGACCTACAACAATGCACTTTACATTTTTAAGCCCGACAATCGCATCCGACGACTTTGTCAACAAGTCGTCGGGCCTGCCCGGGGACCTGAACGCTTCGATGGCCTCGAACCGAACCGGGTGGCTTGGTATACGTTTACCATCTTGATCTACGCCTCGATCGTAGCCATGGTCGTTCTTGCCTGTGTCACGACACCCCTTTATCAGAAGGAGTATCAAGAGCAGCATCCCTTCAGCATCCGAAACTGGTACATTTGGACCGACATGGCCTTCGCTATCATTTTCAGTGTCGAAGCGGTGATCAAGATAATCGCGGATGGGCTCTTGTGGACGCCAAATGCCTTTCTTCGGAGTTCCTGGGGACTCTTGGATGCCGTCGTGTTAATCACACTTTGGATCAATGTCGTTACGCTCTTGATCAACGACGGAGCCATTTCTAGAGCCATCGGCGCGTTCAAAGCCCTTAGAGCTCTGCGCCTGCTGAACGTCAGTACCAGTGCAAGAAACACCTTTCATGATTTAATTATCGTCGGATGGTGGAAAATCCTGGGCGCTGCCTTCGTCTCCTTGTCGCTCCTGATTCCGTTTGCCATCTACGGCCTAAACCTATTCAGTGGTCTGATGCTGACCTGCAACGACGATGGTACTGGGATTGAAACCATGAGTGACTGCTTTGGCGAGTACGATAGCTCACCATTCAGCGACGAATGGCCAATGCTCGCCCCAAGGGTTGCGGCAAATCCGTTCTTCAACTTTGACGACTTTGGATCATCGCTGTTTATTCTTTTTCAGATTGTCAGTCAAGAAGGGTGGACTGATGTGTCTTTTGCCTCACAGGCCATCACTGGTCACAACAACCAGCCCGTGAATCTCGCATCACAAGGGAATGCTATGTTCTTTGTTGCTTTCAACCTGCTAGCGACGGTTTTCGTTCTCACTCTCTTCATTTCCGTCTTCATGCGCAACTATACCGAGCAGACGGGGGTGGCCTTTCTCACGGCCGAGCAACGATCCTGGTTGGAATTGCGAAAGATCCTGCGACAGATCTCGCCTTCAAAGAGCTCGTATGACGACTCGGAGAAGTCTTGGAAGAAATGGTGCCACAAGCGAGCCATTGAGAAACGAGGCAAGTGGTATCAGACAATCACAGTCGTTCTGGTCCTCCATTTGGGGCTGTTGGTGTCCGAGTTCAGTTCAGAACCGTACTGGTGGACCAATACTCGAGACTTTATCTTCTTCGCCTTCATCCTCGTGTACATAGCCAACATCTCGATCCGCATCGTCGGTCTTGGATGGGCTCGTTTCCGCCGCAGTTCATGGGACATTTACTCCCTCTTGATCGTTGGCGGCGCTTTTATTGCCACCCTCAGTCTCCTCATATCTAGCACCAACATCGAAGTCTACATACAGCTACACAAGGTCTTCCTGGTTGGGATTGTACTGCTTCTTATTCCCCGCAACGATGCGCTCGATCAACTCTTTAAAACTGCCGCGGCCAGTCTAACGGTGATCGGCAATTTGCTAGCAACATGGCTGGTGGTTTTCCTGGTCTTTGCCATTGCTTTGACCCAGGCTTTCAGCCTGACACGGTTTGGCGAGAGCGAAGGCAACGACATCAACTTTCGAACTGTACCCAAGGCGTTGATTTTGCTCTTCAGGATGAGCCTTGGCGAAGGCTGGAATCAGGTCATGGAGGATTATGCCAATATCGAGCCGCCACTCTGCGTGGACGAGGAAAGGTTTTTCTACAGTGACTGTGGGAGCAAGTCATGGGCGAGGTTCCTTTTCATTGCTTGGAACATTGTCAGCATGTATATTTTCGTCAATCTCTTTGTGTCTCTGATCTACGAGAGCTTCAGTTATGTCTACCAGCGCTCGAGCGGTATGGCTGTGGTCGATCGAGACGAGATTCGACGATTCAAGGAAGCATGGCGAAGCGTTGACCCTGCTGGCACCGGCTACATCAGTAAGGACTCGTTTCCGCGATTGCTGGGTGAGCTCTCGGGAGTCTTCCAAATGCGCATCTACGAGGCCGACGATTCAGTTCGATCTATTCTTGAACACGTCCAGAATGATGTCAAGTCGTCGCGGCACATGTCTATCGCAACGACGACGGTAGCCACCGGTGTCGACCTAGACAAGCTCAATCAGCGACTCGCGCAAGTGGATGTGATAAAGGTCCGCGAACAGCGGCGCCGCTTCAACCTCTTCTACGAAGAGGTCCTCGTATCTGCAGATCCAGACCGGGGCATTTCCTTTACGACAGTACTCATGATTCTAGCACACTACAACATCATCAGTGACAGCAAAAGCTTGAAGTAAGTGGTCGAGGGTCATAGATGTCGAGGCTTGCATGCTAACAGAGTTCAGATTGGAGGAGTTTCTGAGACGCCGAGCACGACTTCAACGTGTGGAGGAGCAAGTCCGCCGCCGCATCGTTCTCGGCTTCTTTGACACTTTGTAAGTTCCATAATGGACGAATTGTACACATTGAAATATGACTCACGAAAGTTTTCAGGTATTGGTCACGAAAATTCAAGCAGCACATACAAAGGAAGCAGTCGGCTCGAATGACAACGATTCCACATTTGGATATTCCTTACATCATGGTTGAGGATGATGAAAGCCAAGATGGAGACACCGGCGGAGCAGCACCCCGATCAACAGCTGGACAATCATCGGCTCACTCCAGCGTTGATGGCTCCAACCACCAGAGTTGGTTCGGATCGACAGATCTGTCGTTGCACGACACGGCGTGGCAACACCCGCTGAGCGTCCCCCGGGCTGAGCCACCGTCGTCAGCATCACACCACGCAACACCCTCGGCCTTTAGCTTCGAATTGCAGGAGCCAGACCTTCACGAGCACTCAGGGGCAGGGGAAAGCTTGGAGCCGACTAGCGCAGTAAGTCCGTCGCAAGTCCGGGGAATGCTGGACGACTCAGTGTGGGTGGAGAGCATTCGACGCAGTGCCACGGTTCGACGATCACAGCAGTCAGGGCAATATCGGTATGGCGATCTCGGATGAGGATCGACCAGGGGAAAAGCGGATGGCGGATTAATAATGTGCGTGGGTGCTGGTAGCAGATGATGGGAGACGTACATAGTGAGCATGTACGCCATGTTCAAAGGTATTGTTCTAGAGGGATTTTATTCAAAGACAGGCATGGCGTTCCGGAAGAACAAGGATGGGAAAGGGGCAACATAGAGAGAGAGACGTACATGATGTACACTAGGAATGGAGCATCTTTGCGTGTGTATGTGTGTGTGATCAGCGAGACTTGCGACATGAAAGTGATCAGACTGAGACGGAGACGGGGAGGAGACGTACAGGAGACATACGGGAAACGACATGTTTCTATTTTCTGCAGCGCAACAGACGTGACTTTTTGCCAAGTGAAGAGTGCTAGGAATGGACGCTGGGATACAACTACAAGGATAAGGATGCTGAAACGGTTTCAGTTTGTGGAGTCGCAGGTCACAGACGACATTCCTTGAAACAGGCGTGTGCCCACAGCCCCTGGTCGCGGGATAGACATGATACGGAGGTGCTATCGTAGTTCATGCCGCTATGATGCGGTTGTGTCATTGCGGCCGCCAGGACGGCCTCCTATTTAACAAGGTTGTCGCCCAGGCCGCAGACCTGCATTGCTATTTTGTTATCACGTTTCTCGTCTCGAGGCGCCATCACCACCATCTTTTCTTACTTCTACACCACGCACACACAAACACACAAACTAAGTCACTCGTTTAGACATCCACGAAATATAAACTCAAAAGGCTGTGCCTATCGCTTCTGGATTCGCTGGTCGACTGCTGAACAAGTTGCTTTTTTTTTTTCCTCAAACACGACGTTAATCGTCCAATTCACTCATACTCTACCTATTTGACGCTGGTTCTCCAATCCTCACGCCACCACTTATTCACACCAACACACTCGCACTTACACGACATACGACTCCCTCTCCCCAAACCACAACCACCACCATGTTCAACAACCGATTCGAGACCGTCGCTGGACGCCTCTCCCCCTCCAAGCTACGTCACTCATTCCGTCGCCGATCTTCATCGGCGTCAACGCGGGCCTCGTACTCGAGCGTCTCGTCATCGGCGTCCACCATCAACAGCATCATCCTCCGCCAGCCGTCGCTGGTGGGCATGGAGGAGGAGCGCCGCAAGTTTGGCAGCGAGCTGGACGTGCTGGAACCCCGGCCCATCGTGTACTGGGGTAGTGTGGAGGAACGGATCGGATCTCTACATCTGTGATGGATGTCTGTACGACGGATGCTTTGACGATGATGTTTTTTCCGGTGTTTTTTTCTCTCTTTATTGTTGACCATTACTGGCCTCTCTTGGAAGAGTGGCCGATCTTGATGGCTATGGGGCGTTTATTGACGATTCTATATGGTCCTCGGACTCTTGGGACATAAACTTCTCTCCCATGTGTCGGTGGACTGGTATAGCAACGTCCCCGACAACATGACCTTTTGGAAATAACCGCACCTTGAGCGATGCCAATGTCCGGCTCGCAAATGGCTTGCCCAACGGGGCCGAATCAAATCAAAAATATGACCAAAAACTCCCTCATCTTGATGTCTCATTTATTATCTGTCTGCTCCGAGTGATTTACCGCGAAATCCTGCTGCAAGCCCGCAGGATTGCATTCCGTGGCCGCCTGGGGTTCGAAACGTGCTTTCGGTGAGAGTGTACCCCACTAAAAGCCCCTAGAAAATTTGCGTCGCAGCGATGGGATCGCCGCTATTCGGGATGGACGGCCATGACGGAAGCGGCCGGGCCAGCATGTGTTACCTGCCGTTACCCGGTCTTCACTCGTTGATGTGCCGAGTAGAGTCCTCATTCAACGCAAGGAGCACTGCGACATGAGGAGAGAAACACCTGAGATGGAGAAGCAACACGCCAGCGAGGCGGTGCTGCGTCGTGTCTAAGGACATAACAGCAATGCTAATGCAGCCCTCTCCTCGGTCTGCGCTCGAAGTACTTTGTTGAGCAATTTCAAAACTGCAAACTTCCTTGCAGCACGCTATTTAGCTGGGAACAGCATCGGACCGCAGAGCAAACAGAGCGTGATACGCGCGGCTCGACACGTAGTAGACCATCATCGTGAGGCCAACTGCAATGACGCCCAGGACCGCAAGGACGGTGCCATGCAGCTGAAACGCCTCGGCCGCCTCCATTTTGATGAGCTTTTTCTGCTTGCTGTGATAGTGCCAGTCGCCTGAAGGATCCTGCGCACTTGCGCCGAGGTGCCGGTAGGGCTGGGCCCGGAACAATGACACGAGCCGACGAAGCCGTTCCGTCAGCCATCGCGGGAGCCACTGCGGCACGCGAGCGTCGTAATAGCTGTTGTTAATGCGAGCGATAGTGTATCGCAGGTCCACGATGGCCAGCGACACCAAGAACACGACCAAGTTGACTGGCGTCATGATCAGCTTACGCAGTGTCAGCAACAATGCATACAAATCACGACATGCTCCCAGTGCGATGAAGCCTGAGGTGAAGTAGTGGTGATGGAGGTGAACCCACCGAGTACAGCGCCGACGGCTGCTTCGGACGTTGGGCGCTGGAGTCATTGTCCCGACCACGGATAGGTGACGAGGACGGCGACGGCGAGGCGGGAGAGGCCATAGTGAATCTAGGTTGCGGATACCGAAGATAGAGCGCTTTGTCGTGGCTAAAGGTTGGAACATGTGTCGAGGAAGTAAGAGTTGGAGTTCTCCAGCTCTAGTTATGCAAACATACATTTCCATTCGTCTCGGTTTCGTTTTCGCACTTCCATGGGGCCTTACGTATGTAGTGAGGTCATTGCACTCTGCCACCACACTAAGCCACTCCCCTTCGTCGCCATCACGCACCACACCTCAACCAAAACTGGCATTGCACGTACGAATATGCATGGCTTGGTTTTGTTTGGTGATGTATTTGAGACCCTGCAAATAACCCGCAGAGATTCACTCATGATATCTTGTTCGAGCCCTAACTGGAAACCTCCATTAAAGTAGCACCTACATCCTCTCCATAGCCCGCTTCCGTCTTTTGACTCTATCCCGTTCCCTTTGTCCAGCGCCGCCCAGTTCCCATGCTAACCTATCCAAACGAAACGCCAGCAACCCTACGGACACTCTATCGGGCGTTGTGAATGTCGAGCACCAAGATGTCCTGAGCCCCAATTCGGGTGAGCTCGTCCATGACCAGGGCAATCTTCTTCTTCTCCACCATGCAGCTCACCGCAACCCAACCTTCCTCGTCCAGAGTCGTCACCGTCGCCGAACGCTTGCCAGGAGTGATCTTGGTTGCGTTGGCCAGCGATTTCCGCTCGATGTTGTACTGGCAGAGCACGTAACGCTGCGCGGTAATAACACCCTTGATGCGGGATGTGATGAGGTCAATTAGCTCAGGCTTGGATGGCGACTTCGACTTGATGAGCACCGCCTGGGTATCGACAACGGTATCAATGGCTTTGAGGCCGGCAGCCCTCATAGTTTCACCAGATTCTGCGTTGTCATTGTTAGCACGTTACCGTCGGGGCTTAGGGGAGCAGCACACTCAAGGTGGCTTAGACCAGAAGCACTCACCAACTAGATCGACAATGCCATCCGCAACGCCCAAGGCGCACGCGGCCTCAACACTGCCACTCAACTCAATAATCTTGGTACGCATCTTTCTAGGAGAAACGCCGCCCTCAGCGTCGTCACCAGCCTCAAGCCGAGCGAAGTACTCGGTGGCGGTGTTGACGAAGCTGGTACCAATAGTGCGACCGATCAGGTCCTTGACGGTAACGTACTGGCCCTTCTCCGGGACCTGGACCTGGAGCTTGCAGCCACCGAATCCCAGGTGCATGATCATGTCGCTTCCGGCGACCTTGTCCAGAGTGGCAGCCGAGTCCACAGAGCTGCGGCGGGTGTGGTTGTATGCGCGGACGCCAGCATCGTGCTCCTCAACCTGATCCCATCCAGTGATACCGAGATCGACGCGGCCCTCGCCAACAAAGGTAGGGATATCGGCGGCGGGGAGGAATATGAGGGCAATGGGGAGGTTCTTGACGAGGGCGATGTCGAGACGGTTCTCGCGGCGGAATTGGATATCGGCGCCCTCGAGGAGGTTGAGTGTAGCGTGGTTGAGCCGACCCTCTGGATACGGCGGGGTTAGCAAGATTGTGGGCGAGGCCGCAGATTTGTTTGGAGTTACACTCACTCTTGGGAACGGCGAAGAGTAGGCGGCCTTCGAGACTGTAGAGAGTGTAACATTAGCAAATCTGGCTCAACAGTCAACCATGGATTGAGGGGAAGCAAGCGAAAGCTGGTGAGGGCGAGTCTCGTCCAGCGCCTCGAAGAGAGAGGAGAACAAACCTATTGACATCCATGGCAGGCATCCGAATGTAGATGGATTAGGGACAGGTTGGATTAGGACTGGAACAAGAAGTGACGTGACGTGACTTGTATTCAGCTATCAACGTACAACTGGCCGGTTCGTCGTGGTGGGGGAATTTATTCTTGTGGTGAGCGCAATGGATGACTCCGATTGCGGGGCTTCCAACATGATGGCGGGGTTGCCTCTTATGGCACTAAGACCGGAAAGATGCCCGCTAAAACAGCTGTCCCTCCGCCGCTCAGGTACCAATCTTCAGTGATTCCTGACCCTAAAAAGGCTCCAAACTGCCTCTGCCCGCGCGATTAGAAGTACTTACCGTGCTGCACTGGGCATGGGTTCGTAAGGGCCGGCTGTCACTAGTTGGCTGACGGCACTTATTTGCCGCCAATGAGAGGGCGAGTAGATAACACGCATGGGTAAGTCGTCGACACGACGGCTGGACGGACATCGCGTGGCCCAGTGCTACAAAACTGCCTTTTGTTCACAGAGTGGCATGTTCGCTGCTACTTGAGCGGCCTCCGCGCGGGTATTGACATGAAAAGCGATAAACTCTTTTGCCAAAGTGTCTCATTCTGCCAACTAACTGTGCTCCTGTCGGGCAGGTTGTTAGTGGAGACGGTGTGCGAATACAAGCACGCGGCGAAGTGCCAGTCAGGATAACACGCACCATAGTCTGAAAGAACAAACCCGCATGGAACCTCAACTCTCTGGCCCGACTCGCTAACCGGAATTTTTGGGCGAGAGGTGGCGTAGCATGTAACGTCACCTTTTTGTTTTTCTCGACTGCCACAACTTCAGTTTATGTAGGCCGTGTTTTTCTTTTCCACTTTGCGGTCACAGACGGGGCCACACCGACAACCACGGCGGGAGCCAACGATGGTCAGCCCTCAGGCGGGCTGAAACACGAGACAAGGCAAACTACATCTCACATGCGGGCAATCAAGTCGAATTATGACACCGCATCGGCCCGGAACAATTGATGCGTCGCGGCGGGCGTGTTTGCCTGTACGAATACACGTTGGTGCGTACATGGCCGTGCTCCATCCCAGCCTACATGCTCCGCAGCATGTACAACATTAAACAGACTCTGGAGACGTCCTTACCAATCAACCTCGGACCAATTCATGCTGCACTCCACTTATTAGAAGCGCGGTGAAAACGAAAATGCACAATGCAAGGTACTTGTAGCGTACATGGCTGGGCTTGGCCAGACGGGGCTGGGCTGGGCTGGAATGGGCTCGCATGTCACCAGCCAGCAAGCCAATTCTATTCGCACGAAGCACAGGGGCCGGAATCTGGTTTACCACGGGAACAAGCACGCTAAGGCCCGTGTCAGAACATGACATGGCCCGAGGTGGGGGTTGTCAAGGTGTCTCAAGGACAAGGACGAGGCCACCCGCTGGCAGTTGCATTGCTCTCAGACTCCGGAGATGCGTCGGTGCGGGCGGCGTGTCTCGCCTGGATGCTTTGCGGTGTGTCTGGATCGTGCCTCTTTCTTTTTTTTCTCTCCCGCCCCTTACACATTCGAACGAAGGAAGTACACCGGTGTCCCTAGGGTCCCTCGTTTTACTTTTCCCCCCTTTTGTTGACTCACTTTACTTTTTCCCTTGCTGGGTCTGTAAGCTGTAGCCTGTCGGGGCCTGAACCATATAATATCGGGTGATACCCGTGAAGTCTGAAGGTAGCCATTGTAGAGTGCCGTTCAACTTAGACCCCACCCTACTACCCAAGAGGCCAGAGAGAAACGTTGTTCTATCCATTCCCCCGCTACTTGTCTGCTGTGACGAATCCGTCAAAGACAAGTACCTCAGTAGCAATATCATCCCCGTTAACCAATTGCCTTGCAAGCAATTGTTCGGGACGGCAGCCCGGCCTATATCCCGGGCGGCTCGCTGCCCTGCGGTGGTACCGCACAACTACGGAGCACAGAGCTAAAACGACTCGGAGCTGTTGGCCACTGAAAGAGCCCGCCTAAGAGGTCCCCCGCCGCAAGTCAAGTTGATTTTTTAGCGCTCCCGCCGCGCCACTTGTGAGCTAGCCCGGCGATTTCCTTCTCCACCCTGCCACTGTCCCGCCGCCGCAACGACGACATACCGACTCTCTCTTGTCCAGTTCTCTCTTCCCACCTCCTCCTCTTCTTCTTAACCCTTTCTTCTCGCGTCCTCGCGTCCTCGCCGTCAATTCCCCCGCCCTCTTTGCCCTGCCTCGCTCGTTCTGCCGCGACATTGTATTCTCAACTTCTTCCCTGGGTTCTCTCCCTCGAGAAGCCCTCATCCGCTTCGCCGACATGAACTCCACCTACCATCCGCCCGACCTGTCGCAGCAGATGCCCATAACGACAGGTGCGGCATCGGGCTACCCTGCCAATCTGCCCGCCATGCACGCCTACCAACACCAACAACACCAGCAGCACCAGCTTCCGCACTCGTCGCATCCTTCTCAACATCAACAACAGACCCCGCATCAGCAGCAGCAGCAACAGCATCCCCACCAGCATCCTCACCATCCTCAGCTCCCTCCCCCGCCTCACCTTCACCATCACCAGCAGCAGCAGCAACAGCAGCAGCAACAGCCGCCACCGCAGCAACAGCCTCCACCGCAGCAACAACTCCAGTCGTCGCACCACCTCCAGCACCATTCTCTCCACCACCAGCCTCACACGGCCCAACACTCTCTCCCACCCACCCATCAACCTCCCAGGCCCGACGAAGGCGCTCTCCCTCCCCCCGCCGTGCCCGCTTCGGCCGATCAGCGCACTCGGCCCCAGGCGATGCCTATGCCCTTCTCCAAGGTGGACGAGGTCTCAGGCCGGAAATACCAGTGCGTGTCGCCTTGTGCTCATTGAGCGCCTCCTTCGTGACCTGAACCTGGCTGACTTTGTCTTTGTAGCCTCGATGTTGCACAACAACCGCGCCGCGCTCGCATGTGCGGCTTCGGCGACAAGGTGGGCTCAGCCGCATTCCCAGTCGCACCTCGCACTCTTATTGACCCATAATAGGACCGACGGCCCATCACCCCGCCACCTTGTGTTCGCCTTGTTATAACTGACATACACACGGGCAAGGAAGTTGACTGCAAGTACGTTGGACCAGAACCTAAGTCTTAGCTGCTTGTTCTTCGGAGCTAATAGCACACGTGTAGCGATATCGACCACTCCATGTTCGTCCTCAACGTCGATCTTTGGAATGAAGACGGGACCATAGAAGTCAACCTCGTGCGATCCTCGACCGGAACACCGTCCATCTCTTCCACGACTCCTTACTCATACACATACCTTAATGGCGAATCGAACTCGGGTTCACACCAGCAGCAAGCCCTGCCTCCGAGTCGTGACTCGGCGTATTCCCAGGCTTCGACTATGGGCTATGTGCAGGATTACCCAGTGCAGCAACAGGGATATGGCCAAGGTATGATGCTTTGGGCGAAGGACGTTCTGGAAGACCTTACTGACATGACTAGTTGCTTCGACGTATCCTCAAAACGGCTCGTATGGGCCGCCACAGCAATACTACCCACAGCATGGAGGATACCGAGCCGATCCTCCCCCGCTACCGACACAAGCCAATATGGCTCAGTACCGGAATGGACCTCAGCCTGGATATGGGCAGGACCAAAACGCGCTCACCAGGATGGCCGTTGTTGGAGGCCAGCCGCAGGGTATGTTCACCAGAAATCTTATTGGGAGCCTAGCGGCCAGCGCGTTCCGCCTGAGCGACACGACAGATCGTATCGGGATTTGGTTCGTCCTCCAGGACCTGAGTGTGAGGACCGAGGGTCCCTTCCGGTATGTGCGCAACTAAGACGTTGTAGAGAGGATGCTGCTGACGCATTGGTGCAGATTGAAGTTCTCTTTTGTCAACGTTGGACCCCCAGGCGGATTAAGCCGGGATGGGTCTAATCCTAAGGTCAATCAGGGCAAAGCATTGATTCTAGCCTCTTGCTTCAGCGAAACATTTAATGTTTATTCTGCCAAGAAATTTCCTGGAGTATGCGAAAGCACACCGCTCAGCAAGACATTTGCGACACAAGGCATCAAAATCCCCATCCGGAAAGACTCTAATGTTAAGGGAGGAGATGGCGGAGACGATGACTACGACTAAGTAGTTGATTGATGAACTTGATGGCGTTGGCTGCGAGGAAAGTTGTAGCCGGGCCAGGGATCCTGAAGGCAAGGTCAAAGCAGGTACTGAGTCTGAGGGAGATGACCTGCGGTGACGATGTATGGGGACCCTGGCTTCGGGCGGCAGAGGTGGAGGCACAAGTGGAGGTGAAGGTGGAGGCGCACACCCAGGCTAAAGGACCCCTCCACGGCTGTGATCGGGGTAGGCCTGGCACATCGTCTAGGGTACTAAGTCGGGGGAGGACGTGATAATGCGGGGTGCAGATGGACATGGACGCAGATGGTATAGCGGCCCGGAACGGGAATCCAAAAGGAAGCCAGCGGGAGAGCAGCAGAAGATGCATCAGGGACACCAACCAGGCTCACGAACATTGCTTTGATGTATAAGTAGGATGGGGTCAAGTTGCATCAGCTATTACCAGGGAAAACACTACGACGGATGGGTCAAACGCTACTAGGCATTATAATCAGCTAAAGATGAGGAACATATATAGATATATGTCTTGACTTGTTGAAGGAAGCACTGCAACAACCTCCCCTCTACAGCGAATGGTGATATTACTATCCAGCACATATCTAAGATAGGAAGATGAAGACGGGTTAGAATGAGAGGAAAGGGTGGAAGTTGCCTGGTTCGTGAGTGACGATATGGGTAGCTTCGACACTGCGTATAAGTCACAAGCACGCAAGATTAGATGTGGTGAACGTAAGGCGAAGCACCGAGTGATAAGGAGATAGCTGCCTTGCCAACGGCGAAAACAGAAAGCTCGAAGCGAGAAGGCAGAGAGATAAACGGAGCACTTGTTTTATTATTATTAGATGGAGCTGTTTGTGGCCAAGGAAATGGGCTTCCCGACCGATAGTCATGGTCAAGGTCAAGTAGTATAGCTACGAAGCTTGGACCGACGTCTTCGCCACACTACTGTGAAGGAAATTCATTCCCAGGCCCATGACGAGCTCAGCTCCTTCGAAGCAAGCTACGCAGCGCACATGTACTGCCCTGCTCAAGATGGAGCCCATCCCGGATTTTTTTCTCTAATACTGAGACAGTTCAAACTTGTCATAGTCCCTCATGTTGCAAGTTAGGGCTTACGGGCGGATTTGAGTTGATATTGGGCTGGTATTGGGCTGGATGTTAAGTGCCCTTGACAGCGGATGCGGCGTTTCCCGAAGCAGACAGGGAATGGGGTTGTTTAGCTTAGCAGTCGTCGGTGCCTTGAGCTTGTGGGCTTAATTGTGCATTGTATATATCCTCCCGGGAGTTGGCAGTGTTTGTCTGGCTGTTCTGGGTTCCTTGCTTGTGGCGATGACGATGATGTGATAGCTATCCCCTAACTACTTAGCTGTCAGTGTTCTGTGCCTGAGGGGATGGTTCTGGAAGCCTAGAAGCGACCGACCCAAAATCCCGGACCAAGCTTAACTCCCCCGAAACCCAAAAACCTTAAAGCCCTGCCAGCCAGAGCGATCTTTGTGATTGGGCGCAGAATGAGGATTGTCGTAGGTACGTGCCGTGATCAAGGGAGCTAACCAAAAGTCTGGCTGACCACGAGGACAACCCACCATGGGGCGAATTCATTACGTTTTCGTTAGTCAAGGAGTGGCCGACGACTGGCTTGGCTTGGCGACAGTCATCCCAGTGCTAAGTAAGTAGGCAACCCAGCTAAGTACCTGTACAGTACAATCCAGTCCAGTGCGGTACATCATAATTACTTAGCCTGACCTGTTTTTTTTTTCTTTCTGGTCAGTGCCTCCCTGCCTGCCTTGTTCTGTCATGCTTGTCTGGCCTCGCCATCCCCGAGCCCGTGGCACAAACCCACAGGCGCGCGGGGTGGGAGAAACAAGGCGAAAATGAGGACCACACGCCCTGCTCGTTCTCTTGGAAGCTCCCCCTCTCTTCCGTACTGTGTTCCCTCTAGACAAGGCAAATTTAGCATGAAGAGAGGGAAAAAAGAGAGGGGCGTCGTCGTAGCTTCTTCCGTGCCCCCGTCGTTGGTGGCCCTGGTTCAGCTGGCTGGCTGGCCGCTTGGTCGGGCGGTGGATGCGTGCTTGATCATGGGACGCCGAGAAAATCCTAAGAAAGGCAGAGACTGAGTAAGTAGAGGGAGAGGGGGGTGAGGAATAACGACATCACCGGCCCCTTGGCGCTGCGAATAAATAATCCCCAAGTCGCCCGGTCCGTTGTTGACGTGATTTCACTCTCCCATCATCCCTTACGCGCTCTCCAACCACTGGACTTTTGACTCTTCGAAACTTGTCACCCAACTAACAGACTCTCCCCCCCTCCTTCTCTCTCTTAGCACTTTCACTTCCCACTTCCCTCTCCCAAACCCTCCAAACACAATGCTCGCTTCTCACGGCCGCGGCGGCGCCGGCAACATGGCCGACCTCGCGCAGACGCCCAAGACCGATCCCCAAGACCTCCAGACGCCCACGCTCAAGAGCTCCGTCGTCACCACCGGCCGCGGTGGCACTGGCAACATGGCCAAGAACACGGACCCTCGCGAGACCCGTCTGCGTCAGGACGTCGAGGCGTGAGTTGCCCTTGTTTTCTTTCGATTATTCGCGCCATTCCCCTTTTTTTCTTTTGGTCTGTTCTTAATGCTGATTCTCCTTCTTCAGTGTCACTCGACGTTCCAGCTCTGGCGCCCAGTACGCCGGACGTGGCGGTGCGGGCAACGTCTTCAAGGGCGAGGAGGCCGAGCTCGCCCGCAAGGCCGGCAACGATCAGGCCATCGACGACGGCCCCGAGACTCTCGCCACCAAGGGCAAGAACTGGCTCTTTGGCAAGAAGGCCTAGTTCTAGCTCCTCTCGGTTTTCTCAGCCAATTCGCTTCGTTTCTTCTCTGTTCTTTGAGCGCGACAACTTTTGCTTTTGGTTTAACCCCCATGTCAAGCTTGGTGTTTTCTGGTGTTGTGGCGCCCGCGGGTAAATGGAAAGGGCCGCTTTGCTCGAGTCAAGCGAGGAAAAGAGATACCAGCCTGTGATGGATTGAGATGAATTGTATCTTGGATCATGATTTCTATACTATTACACGACGTTCATGTCAACCCCTCTTTTTCTATCTTGCCTGGTGATTGGTGGTTCCCCATCCCAACATATCAGATAAGCCGGCAGGACTTCACTCCATCGTCTGATAGCAGAGCCTCCTCTACGACCTTCTCCTGCTCTCACCCTTTCATCTATCATCAACGCGCTCTTTCTTAGTTCTTCGTCAGTCGATGTACTTCCTCGAAAAAGAACTTGAGGTTGTCTGGATGAACACCAGGCGTGATTCCTAAATAACGTCGTCAGCTTCCAATCGTTGATTCGATTCCTTTGTCCGTCCAGCAACAACATACCGTGGCCAAGGTTGGCAATCCATCCTTGCTTGCCCACCCAGAACCCATCGACCATCTCCTGCACCGCCGCCGTGATACCTTCCTTGGTGCCGTACAGCACGCCGGGGTCGGCGTTGCCCTGGAACACAGTCTTGCGGTCGCCGCGGATCTTGACGGCCTGCTTAGCGTCCTGCAGCCAGTCCATTCCCACCACATTGTAGCCCAGGTCACACGCAGAGTCCAGCGCGTACCAAGCACCCTTGGGGAACACGGTCATGGGCACACGCTCCAGGCCGAGGCTCTTCAGCTTAGCAGGCAGCTTCTCGGCGATGTGCGCCAGGTACGGCTCCGAAAATTGGCGGTACGACGAGGGACCTAGCTCTCCAGCCCAAGAGTCAAAGACCATTACCAGCTATTTCAAGTCATAGTCAGCCATCTGTTTTCTTCTTCGTCTCGCTCGCTCCCTCTATCTTCTCTCCTCCTAGGAACCCCGCTTACCTGTGCTCCCGCCTTGACCTGTAGTGCCAGGTGGTCCACGCAGATGTCTGCAATCTTGCTCAGCAGCTTCTTGGACTCCTCAGGATACTTGTAGATCCACGTCTTGACCTGCGCAAACAGCTTGGTGCCGCCGCCCTCGACCATGTAGCAGAAGAGAGTCCAGGGCGCGCCGCAGAACCCAATCAAAGGCACCTGTCCAGCCAGCTTCTTGCGTGTCAATGTGATGGCGTCGTAGACGTAGCCCAGCTCGGCGGCCACGTCGACGTCGCGCGCCAGCACTTCGCCGTACTGCTCGTCCGCGGGCGACTTGAGCGGGCTCGGGAAGTGCGGGCCCTTCTTGTCCACCATCTCCACGACCATACCCATCGCCTGCGGGATTACTAGGATGTCCGAGAAGATGATGGCGGCGTCGATGAGCCCGGCATAACGCTCGACGGGCTGTAGCGTGATGGTCGAGGCGACCTCGGGGTCGCGGCAGCACTCGAAGAAGTCACGGTTGCCCTTGGCCTCATGGTACTCAGGAAGGTAGCGGCCGGCTATGCACAAGTGGAGAGTCAGTTACGCAAGAGTCCCCATCTCCGCGGCGAGCTGGAAATGCATCTTCTTACCCTGTCGCATCACCCACATGGGAGGACGCTCTACCGTCTGACCTATCCACGACACACAACAAATCTCAGCATAGCTCTTGTTCCGAGGGCAGTTTGGACCCACCCCATGCTGCACGGAGCAACAGGTCGTTCTTGAGAGGCTCGAAGTTGTGTTCCATTGTCGTCATCGTGGGTTTTGCGGAACAAGTCAAAAGTGAACTACCCCGCCACCGTGTACGGGAAACAAAGTTCAATTCAAATGCCGGGCTCGAGTTGGAGGGGTTGACCGGTACGTACTGCGCACCTGCTCCCAGAGAACACCGGGGTATGCGGCCGGGGGTTCGTACTTAAGGCACCTTGGCCCGCCTCTACCCTAGACCCTAGGTCCGGAGGTGTTCGGGCCGACACGTCGTCGTCTTCTATCCAGAGCTATCCATCGCGCCAGCTTCGCCCGCAACCTCAACGCAGAGACGACGGCCAACTGCCAGCACAGCTTTCACCCAACGACTAATACCCTTGATCGAACAAGTTCTACGCCTTCAGACGGACTCTGCGATCATTTACTCACTTGCGCAACCTTTCATCCATATCCGCCGCGACAATGGCCGAACGTGAATTCCAGATCAACCCCATCGTCCAGGAGTCGGTGGTGCACAACACCAAGGTCAGTCGCCAGCGCCAGCTCCGATCGCAGACAACGCGCAGAACGAACCCCTTTCTAACTCTTCCTCTGTTACCGAGTAGGCCCTATCCAACATCCACAGTCTGTCCGCCTCCCTCTTTGGAATCACCGTAGGAATCCTTGGCCTCGAGTCTTACAGTGGCTTCCTCGTCTACCTGGCCTTCTCCTGCATCACCACCTTCCTATTCTACATCCTCAGGGTCGCCCCCGAGTCGCTATCCGAGGGCCGCTCCCCGCTCGATCCTACTCGCTTCTACCGCGGCGCATTCGACTTCTGGCTCAGCGGTGCCTTCGGCGGCATCTCGGGCTTCATCCTGACGTGGACTTTATTTTACGGCCTGGTTAGGGCGTGATGGCCTTTTGGTCTCGTGGTTTTTGGCATCTACATGGCGTCTTAGGAGTTATAGGAAATGTATCTTGAGCGACTGCCATCTTGGGGCGGCGGTTGACAGATTAAACATTGCTTGTATTGAAATCCAAAGGACGACATACATGTGCTAGGAAACCAAACAAGTCGCAAACGAACAAAACTTACAAGCGCTAATCAACAATCTCAACCACTTTGCCCACAAATCCTTCAAGGCCTGATCTATGCTGGCTTCCTCCTTCCAATAGTATTACTCGTGAGCCCAACTCAATCCACTCTCGGTGGTGTAGCAACTCCAAAGACACTTCAGCTCCGCATTTCCTCTGCCCCGTTTCCGTCCCGGTCTCGATGTCAACATCTTCATTGAGACTGAAGATGTCGTCCATTTCGTCTGTCGCCACCGTGCCCGCTTCCCACCCTTGGTCTTGATGTGAGATGCGACAGATCCGAGCAATTGTCCTGATACTAGCATTGTAGACGTTGACGAAGGAGCCAATCGCGAGCGTCCGGGTGTCTGGGTCATTGAAGACTGCTGTGAACCCGCTGGCCGCTTGCAGTTTCAGCCCAGTGTCTTCCATATGCTTTGAGGGAACAGCCAGAATCATGCCTCGACGAATACGGGAAACTAGCCCTGATGCCTGTGCTGGCTCAGAGGCGCCATCCAGCTGATCGACACGATTAGTCTGAAGGACGATGCCTACCGAGCCAGCCTGTCCGGCTTCAAGGGCTAGAACAGGGAGCCGGAGGTTGCGGATACTGACGATCTGGGCGTTATGCCACTCTCCTGCAATATTCGACGCCGAAACTGCGTTTTTCATTGCTATTCGGGCCAGCTCTGCTGAGGACGGATGAGATATAGAGAGTCCATAACTACCAGGCGACATTCTATCGTCCGGCGTTGAGCCCCGTGGGTCATCTTCTTCGGACGGGAACGGTCCAATGACGATCTTATCGCCAACAGAAAGTCGTCCGAAGCGGAGGTGACCAGAAATAACGGTGCCTTGATCGATGTGTTTCCCATTGTTCCCAGCTAATGCGCTGTACGAAACCGGTAAGCTGAAGGTGTCATCAATGTGGAATAGACACTTTGGTTGTTCTGGATTCAATGCCATGCCAACGAAATCGCGAGAGGTGGGCGTAGGTGGGAGTGGCAAATTCTCTAAGAGAGCGTGCATCTGGCCGATACCGTTGCCTTTAACGGCGCTTGTAAGCACAATAGGAACAAGCTGCGCCAAATCTTCGCTTCGCGAGATGCCTTTTAGGAGCTCCTGCATCTTATCGTGGTCCTCCTTCGGCACCTCCTTGAACTCCTCGTATTGCTTCTGATCAGGTGGCAGGATCTTAGGCGTTCGACCAGCATCCTTGATGGCAGTAAGGACTTTGATCATAGTTCTTTGAAGCCTTACTTTAGAGGCCAAGTCTAATTTTGTAATGACAATGGCCATTGGAACCTCCATTTTCAGCGATAAGGTCAAGTGAGCCTTGACGAGATCGACTCCCGCTACACCAACACCAAGAACATCCTGTGTAGAGGGTGTGGTACCGTGATGATTGGAGGCTGCATCCGCGTCGTCGGCAGCAATGCATAGAATAATCCAGTGAGGCGCCCAATTCATCAAGCCGCGGAGCACTGTACGCCGATACCTCGGATGTCCCGCTGAATCAGAAACAAAGACGAGACGGCCATCCTCGGAGCAGTTGTGAATATCCATCCACGATTCAATGTTCCCGTGAGAATAATTCAGGATAGCCCGGTCTTTGTATCCAATAAGTTCCTGGGCTATCGAGCTGGTGATTCCAGAGACAACCTCGTGTCGATGCTTTAACAAGCTAAGACGACTCTTACCGCGTCCGTTGTCCAAGGTTCCCGTTGAGAGCGTGCCAAGGAGACTGGACTTACCGGAAGTCGTGGGACCGGTAAAAGTAACTCTCAGTTGTGGTGTCGTGGAGCTACCGCGGCTCGGAACAGCAACATTCTCTTTAGAAGCTGACGATTGACCATTCCTTGGAGCCGTAAGAAAAGTGTTTCCGCCACTGCTTTCTGCGAACCCAAGGTTCGGCATTACGTGAGCCTCTGCAACCCACAGCTTGCCGCTTCGAGTGACTTGGGCTGGTGTGGTAACAGAGCTGTCGACCAATTCTGCTGATTCAACCCATTCACAGTCTCCGACAACAACCATGCGGAGAACTTCGACAGAACAGCCAAGGCTAGCAGCCATGACCCTCAGAGTCGCGATACTCTCGTCCATCTCATCATCTGTAAGACCAATGAGAGTTCCATCATCAGAAACACCAATCTCATACAAAGCACCTCGTGATTCCTCCAAGCCTGGAACAAGCTTGCTGAGCTTGACAGGGGCGGAAAGATCGATGGCATCATCAGGCAACCGTGGGAGAGCCAACTCCTTGGAACTCGAGGCATGGTATGGAGACGACTGTTGTAACCTCCATAGAAGCTGGGTTGTCAGGTGTTGGAGTCTTTCCTGACGTGGCTGACTAGCTGCACCTGGGTTGGGAGTTGAGGGCTTAGAGGCGCGGCTTTCCAGGGACCTAGATGGTGTCACTGGGTTCCCTGTGCTCATCGCCTTGAAACCTCTTCGAGATCTCAGAAGCAGGTGGAGCTTGTATTCGGTTGGGCCACTTTGAGGCTCTGCCTCCAATCTGGTGACGCCGTACTCGGAGAGTGAGCCGGGCTGAACTTGCGGTGTCCCAGGGGTTGACGTGCCTCGGTCATGTTCGCTGGCTTCTTTGCCTAGATCATTAGGGAAAAGCCACGGGGATGAGACCCTCGGGGGATCGGGGTCGTAGGTGAAGACTGAAGCCATGTAGAAGTCGCGGCGGGTGGTGGAGCTGGGATAGAGAAACCACGCTGTATTCTAGAACTCTCGTTTGGAAGCGAGCTCAGGACATTGAGTGCAAAAAAGGACGCCGCTGTAACGAGAGTCTTAAGTCAAGATATTTATTGCCAACTAAGGAGCAGGAACGATTTTTTTGGAGTATCATCTTGATGACTCGTTGATGGAGAAGAATGAAGGGTGGTGATGCGATCAATGAATCACGAGAAGGCGACGTAAGCCAGAGAGTCAGCTCAGAAAAGAGAAGACATGGCGACGACGGTATCTTGTTTTGTTCAGGAGATTCTTGAGTCGAATGGACACGCGTAAATATGGTGCAAGGCGTTTGCGGGTTTAAGTACTGTAGTCTTGTAGGTTGGTGGTTTATCGATCGAGGATGTCGACTGACCGAGTCGGGGATGGAGAGCGTGTCGCCGCAGGCGAGTCAGGAGTGACGCATCGGCGAAGCAGCCAATCACGAGGCCGCTGTGAGAAGCTGGGATCTGGCCAGTAGATGCCTCAGTAGTTAAATAGCTTGAATGGGTCTGGCATCTCCACTACCCCGAAATCACTGACTACTCCCCCCGGAAGTATGGATGGATCATGGACATGTCAGTGGACATCGTGATCGTTGCGGTCTCCACGCGATCTCAATTAGTTGATGAAATCGAATCTGAACTTATGAAGCAGCTTGGGGGGGACGTGGCATCATGGGTGGAAATATGGAAACGGATTGCACTAGGGCCATCGTTGTGCATTATCTTCGATGTCTCATCAGTCCCCGTCGGGTTTGACTCTGTCTCAAAACCACCCTGACAAGGGTACAAAGTACCCGAGATGCGAGATGAAGACGAATATGGACAAAAACAATACATGGAGGATCATTTAGTTACACAACATACGAATACGGTAGCCGTTTTTTTCATCGCTCGTATTAGGCCGTGGTGGAAGCCATGAACCACTAGACTCCGAGATTGGCTTACGAGCAATCATCTTCTAAAACCGTAGACTGCGTCTGCCTATCGCGGATTCATTCTTCGAGGCCTTTCTGTTATTGCCTCCAGCCTGGTCAGGCTCCCCAGTCTGAGGAGGCCCTCTTAATTTCGACACCATGGGGAGCGAATTTCGCTGCCTGTTCTCCCTCACCCATGTCAATTCATGTAAGACCGGTAGGTCAAACTCCTGCGGTTCCTCAGCTGAAAGCGCAAAATCGAGAGCCAGGGCTAGAGAAAGCTGACTGCTTCGCTCCCATCAGCCTGATGCTGACGACCAGCAAATAGTCTACGTGGGCGCCACCGACTGACGAGGCAGCAAGCTGAGCCACACACCCATCGAACTGAACTCGTCGGTCAGATCGGCGTCTTTGGAACCGCGTCACAGCCCCCCTGGAAAGCAAGCCTGAACTTCTGAAGCTTGGCCCCAGCTCGGACTTGGCTTCAGTTTGCTTGCGAACGAGCCATGCGAATGGAGGAATGGAGGGGTTGGATAGAGGGGCTTGCGGATTTCCAGGAGGGTCCGGGGCAGGCGTTGATGGATGGATCTATGATGGTTCTAATAATGGACAGCCCGCCTAAGTTACTGCGCACTGGCCACAGTGAGCCCCGGCATGCTCCAGTGGCCAGAAGGTGGCTTTTTGGGCGCTTGTTGGGCGCCTGTGGGCAGCTCTGTTCCTCACTTTAGGCTCGACACACCTGACGGACGCCTGATTCATCCCCCATTCCCGAAACAAGGCCCCCGCAGGCCCCTTCCAAGCCGTCCAAGGGCCAAAAGGTCACCGCCCGTAAGGGTCCACTCCATTCCCAATGCCCATCCACCGGCCGTCGTCCACTCCATCATAAGACTCGCTGACCTGCCACTAACTCGGCTTCCAGCTACTTTTCCTCCTGTAAACCAACCGATCCTTCTATTCCTCTCTCCGAGTCCACCAAAAACACTCAAATCTCGAATTCAAATCCACGGTCGATATCCACTGCCGCTACGCTGCCGCTACCATGAAGAAGTTCGGCTTTGGAAAGAAGGGCGATGATGGCGACGACGCCAATCGCAATGCCCTCTTCAGTCGCAAGAAGTCCTCCAATTCTTCTGTATCCAGCAATCCCTACGCCAAGCAGGGTGGCACTGACCCCTACGCCGACGACGCAAAATACGCCAACATGACGCCCTATCAACAAGCTCGTGTTGGCCTGGGTGGTCCTGGCGGCGCTCCTGGCGGCGCTCCTGGGGGCCCAGCGTCCATCCACTCCAACTCATCCGGGCCCCCTCCCGGAGGACACAACTCTCAGCCTCCCAGTGGATATGGTGCCGACAGATATGGATCAGGTGGCGGTTATGGTGGCAATCGATACGACAACACCGGTAGCCAGGATCGTTACAACAGCCTACCCGCTGGCGGGGCTAGAGGCCCCGGTGGTTATGGCGGATTTGGTCGAGCCGACGAGCCTGATGACAACCGGGATGCCCTCTTTGCCGGTGCCACAGATAGACAAGCCCAGAAGCAACCGCCACCAGCCCCCAGTGGTGCCTATGGACAGCAGTCGGGAGCAGATGGAGGCTCATACGGTGGCTACGGTGAATCACGAGAGCTGACTGCCGAGGAGCAGGAGGAGGCCGATTACCAGGCTATCCTCGCAGAGAAGCGACAGCTTCAACAAGAGAGTGCTTCATCCGTCTCCCGTTCGGTCCAGATGGCTCGGCAGGCCAATGAAGTGGGACGCGCCACTCTTGCCCGGCTGGGTGCCCAAGGCGAGCGGTTGAACAATACGGAGAAGCATCTTGACTTAGCCGCCAACCAGAACAAGATCGCCCAGGACAGAGCTGCCGAGCTCAAGACACTCAACAGAAGCATGTTTGCTGTCCACGTCGGCAACCCCTTTACCTCCAAATCGCGCCAACTTAAGGCCGATGACGAGGTCATGAACCGCCACCGATCCGAGCGAGAAGCACGAGAAGCCACTCGTCGTGACGGCTTCAACGCCACCCAGCGCATGGAATCCAACTTCAAGGAAATTGGCCACGGTGGCTCGCAACGACAACAACCTCGCAAGAAGGATTACGGCAAGTTCAATCTGGATGATGAAGAGGGCGCCGATGAGCTCGAAGACCAGATTGACGACGGTATTGATGAGCTTCAAGGCCAGGTTTCTATGATGAACATGGTTGGCAGAGCCATTGGTAAGGAAGTGGACACACAGAACAAGCAGATCGACAGGATTATGAACAAGGCAAGTTACTTCATCATATTACTGAACATGGATGGCATGGCATCGAGTACTAACCTTTTCGACAGAGCGACGCTGTTGATGATGCGACCAGGATGAACCGCGAACGACTTGCCCGTATTAAGTGATGGGTTATGAAAAATAATGTCTCCGCCATCGAGAAAGCTACCGTGGACATGCGGATAATGTATATACAACATTTTTGGAGAAATCGATTTGCCCTCGGTTGTATACCCTCCCACTCGTTCTTTTGTACACAAGGTCCTTATGAGATGAGCATTGCAATAGGTGCCAGAAAGATGCCGGCCATGGATTCAAGAAGGCGTTTATTTATTCGACCGCCTTCGGCCTCAGTGCCCTCGTGTGCCAAGCTGAGAGGCTGCCTCGGGCTGTTGCCAGCCAGTGTTTACCTTGCTATACACAGGCTAAGAGAAAATCGATGATAAATGCCTCTAGATTTTATTCCAACAGAGTTTAGGAAACGTCCCATTTATTCCAGACACAGTGGTGGGGTGTCCGTCATTTTGCGAATGGTGTCGGAGAGTAAATACCTGTTCAACGGCCTTTGAGTGTTATTGGAATTCTACACATCCCCATATATAAGTTAGCGACAGGTCTGTATAGCTTAGAGCGGATTGCAAACTTGTTTGTCTTTCTGCTCTTTTTTTTATTTTTAGAAGTCGTCCATCTTGTCTAAATTGTATCCATATACTTCCCAGTGTACGGGATGAAGACGACACAGTGCCATGATACGTTGCACTGTATGAATGGACCCTCCTTCAACCGGAACCCCATTAAATTTTCCAAGCATAGAAAGCAGGCTGAAGAGTAGACCCAACACCACAATGGGATCCAAGATGGCATCCGAAAACAATGCAGCACACCCAGCCAAGAGGCGAAAGACTCGCACAAATCCCAACGCACTCACCATTGGAAGCAAAGCTATTTCTCTCGAGGGATATCTCACCGCCCCTGTTCCAAAACCAGCAAAGAAGACTGAGGCCCCAGAGACACCAACACCAACCCAAACTCCTCAGACAAATGACGATGCAGCTGCCACGGGGGGGGAAGACGTGACTCCTTCTGGCTCCAAGAAGCCGTTTCGAGGCCGTGACTTTGACAAGACCCGAAGTCGAGAGGACCGCGGGCTGCTCAAGACGCGCAAAGAGCTTCCCATCTGGCGGTATCGCGATGACATCCAAAAGGCCATGGCCAAATCAGACAGCGATGTGCTTGTCTTGGTCGGAGAAACTGGTTCGGGTAAAAGTACCCAGGTCCCCCAATTTCTCTATCAGGAGCCTTGGTGCAGACGGCAAAAGGTCAAAGTCGCCGGATCCGATGATGAGGTCTCCGTGGGTGGCATGATCGCCATCACCCAGCCAAGACGAGTAGCTGCCACGACCTTGGCCCATCGAGTGTCTCAGGAAGCCGGAACCCCTCTCGGTAAAGGACGTCCTGACGGTCTTGTTGGTTACTCCGTTCGGTTCGATCATCTCGTTCCGAAGGGAACGAGGATCAAATTCTTGACGGAAGGAATGCTTCTGCAAGAGCTCCTACGGGATCCCAACCTCCGGAGTTACAGTGCCATTGTCGTCGACGAGATTCACGAGCGAAGCTTGGATGTTGATCTTCTCGTTGGTTTCTTGAAGCAAATCCTAGCAGGAGACCGTGCTGGTCGTGGTGGCGTTCCGCTAAAGGTGATCATCATGAGCGCAACGGCGGATGTGGACGTGATTCAGAACTTCTTCAAGGACATTCGACCAGAAGCCAACGAAACAAGCCCTACTCACCTTCTTCGAATCAAGGGACGGCAGTACCCCGTGGAGCTCACCCATGAACCAAAACCCGTGGGCGATCTCCAGGATGCTCTTCTCAAGACTGTCTTTAAGATTCACCTCGAGGAACAACTACCAGGTGACATTCTTGCTTTCTTGACTGGTCAGGAGGAAATCGAGTCGTCTCAGAAGTCGATTGAGGAGTATGCAGAGACTCTTGCTTCTAACGTTCCACAAATCAAGGTCTTCCCTCTGTACGGCCAACTATCCATGGAAGCCCAGCGCCAGGCTTTCCTGCCCGTCAAGGCCAAGTTTACACGAAAGATCGTACTTGCGACAAACATCGCTGAGACCTCCGTCACCGTCCCAGGGGTGAAGTACGTGGTGGACTGTGGAAAGGCCAAGCTAAAGCAATATCGGGCACGACTTGGCATGGAGTCCCTTTTGGCCAAACCAATCTCCAAGTCATCGGCTGTGCAACGAACTGGTCGAGCCGGTCGTGAAGGGCCCGGCAAGTGTTTCCGACTATATACGGAAGATGCATTCAACGGTCTCCAAGATGCTGATCTACCCGAGATCCTTCGCAACGATGTTCTCGGGGCAGTCTTAACCATGAAGGCGCGTGGCATCCAGGACGTCCTAGCGTTTCCGCTGATGGACCCCCCAGAGACTGAGGCAATTGAGAAAGCTTTGGTTCACTTACACTTTCTTGGTGCGCTGAATGATGACGGATCGATCACATCCGTCGGAGAAAAGATGGCACGACTGCCCATTTCAGCTCCCCTTGGAGCGGTCCTCCTAGCTTCCGCAAAGCCCGAGTTCGACTGCGTGACCGAGGCTATCGATATCATCTCCTGCATCACATCTGGAGATGACATCTTCCTCCAGGTACATACAGAAGAAGCACATGAGGAAGTCGAGGCGTCCAGGAAGGAACTTCAACGCCGTGAGGGAGACATCATAACCTATCTCACAACGATTCAACAGTACACGGCCGAAAACTCCAATAGGGTGGACTGGTGTAAGCAGCGAAAGATCAACATGCGCAATATAAGGCAAGCCTTAAACATCCGCAGACAGCTCCGTGGCATGTGCCTGAAGGAGGGTCTGCTGTCCGAGGCCCCTCCAGCTGATCCGCAGCCTTTTGTGCCCGTTGCGCCAGAGAGGGCCGAGCAGATCCTCAAGTGCTTCCTCCGCGGGTTCGCCTTGAAGACAGCTATGTTGGCCCCAGACGGCAGCTTCGTTACCGTTCACGGCAAACATGTCGTTGCCATCCACCCGGCGAGTGTATTACATGGGCAGAAGAAGGAGGCCATCATGTTCTTGGAGCACGTCTACACCAACAAGAACTATGCGAAGAAAGTCAGCGCGATCCAGGCAACCTGGATTGCAGAGGCGTTGGAGGGAAGGTGATTTTAAGAGATATTTCTAAAGAGCGCTTAGTTTTTATAAAAAGATAGAGGCATAGGCTAGGTTAGATGTACACTGACTATTTTCTACATATGATACAGCTTGTGTTTATGATTCGGACTCTTCGCCGCTGTTCCTCTTCTGAATAGCCTGCATCAACTCGTATAACTGGGCTATTTGCTCATCTATTGTTTCTGTCAGCGGCAAGGGACAGGACGCCAGTCACACTCTCACTCACCACTCATCTTCTGGAGTTTGCCTTCGTCAAGCTTCTCGCCAACCCACGAGTCGCCCTCGACCTTCTGAGCGTAGAGCTGCCACTCGGTCAGAAACCCAATCTAGAACTCGCCATTAGCCGGGTTGTCGACGTCGTTCTCGGAAGCAAACGACTCGCCATATGGGCCGGGTTGTCGACGTTCTTGTGGGCTCGGAACTCGGCCTTGATGTACTCGTCGCCGAGAAGCCTCAGCTCGCCCGGGAGATGCTTGCGGTGCGCGCGCAGGAGCCGGCGGTACAGATGCATCGGCGGCAGGAGGGCCACCGGGTTGGGCCTGAGACCGCCGCGGGTGGCAGCGACGGCTAGCCGCACAGTAGACGGGCGCATCTTGGGTCAGGATATTTTACCGTATTGGAAGAGTTGGCGCCGTGGACGTTGTGGAAGTCTCTAGGGGCGGCGGATTGGATGACGAATAGAGAGGTTTCGAATGGCTGCCGAAGTCTTGTACGCACAGTGCGAGAGGCCGGATGGCTGGAGATGCCGGCCCCACAACACAGTGCACAAACTTACAGCCTTTTTTTTTTTACTCTCAAAGGCCCTGTTCAGTGAGATAGGAGACCACGAAATCGACCGCCACCATGTCGTTTTCATTCGGTTTCGCCGGCGAGGACATCTTCGAAGACGAGCACCATCCTCCGAGCCCCAAGGTCGTCCCGGCCCCGGCTCCGGCTGCCAATGCCTTCCCCGTCGCCGGCAAGCCGCAGCTCCCGCCGACGCACCACGACCTCGCCAGCCTGCTGGCGCAGCTGCCGTCCAAGATCGCGTACGGCACACTGGACGTGACGCTGGATGACGGGCAGACGATCAAGATCCCGCGGCGCGAGCTGTGGGATGTGCGCGTGCAGTTGATGGCGGAGGAGGAGGACATCAGCGGCCAGGCTGCGGCCGAGGGCTTGGGCAGCCACGACGTCAAGACAGGCGTCTACGAGGGCGGGTTCAAGAGCTGGGAGAGCAGCGTGGACCTCGTCAAGGTGTTGGCGGCGAACAACTCCATCTCTGCTCTGCTGCAAACCCCGGTGCGCGTGATCGAGGTACGTAGAACTTGAGAGCCCAGCCCCTGGTTCGCTCACAGGCTGTGTCTAACAAGATACCAACAGCTCGGATGCGGTACTGCGCTGCCATCCGTTGCCCTTTTCCAGTGGGCCATGGCCTTGACGTCAGGAAGGCGCCCTTTCTCTCTGGTCCTAGCAGACTACAACCCAACGGTCCTCCAACTCGTCACACTACCCAACTTCATCCTCGCCTGGGCTCTGAACAACGCGCAAACCCCCGCCCTCCAGGAGGCCTTCTCCATCGAGGGCGAAGTCGAGCTGGGATCCGAAGTTCTCGCGGCCTTCCAGGAGTACCTACAAGCCTCTAACATCACCCTATCCTTCGCGTCGGGCGCCTGGTCCAAGGAGTTTGTCGATTTATTGTACGCCCTGCATACAGGAGATGGCCAGCCAACCAGCAGCCTTCTCCTTGGATCAGAGACAATCTATTCTCCCTTTGCGTTGGAGGCCTTCACCGAGACCGTCTTCTCCATCCTCGAAAGGGAGCGAGGCGCTCAGGGCTGCGAAGCCGGAGCATATGTCTCCGCCAAGAGATTGTACTTTGGAGTGGGCGGGTCGTTGGATGATTTTGTTGACAAAGCTCGAGGGAAAGGTGCTATGGTTGATCTAATGAGAGAAGAAACAGAAGGTGTAAGGCGAGGAGTGGTTCGGTGTATTCTTGGACCCACATAGAGATGTCAAATATCAAGTTCAAGTTAAGCTCTCCCCCCATCTCACCCATCACCAACTGCGTGGCATGAACGAAGGGTTTCAAATAAGAAAAAAAAGCAAAGCCGGGTATATTTTCCCTTCCAAACGCCAGAAGTATGCACGCCAACACTATCTTCACAATTCAGCGCCAAGAGGCCACAATACCCCTGGTTACCGCGCACCATGTTTCCAAGTCAAGTCTTACAGCCTCGGGGCTACTTGATGCTCTTCTTCTGAAACTTTTCAGTGCAGACTGGGCAGTACCATGTACCGTTCGGTTCGCTCTTGAGCCCAACACACGACCAGTGAAACCACTCATAGGGGCAGTTGTCGTTGTCGCAAGCAACCATGTCCCCATAGCTCACGTTATGGCACAGGCAGTACTTCTTGTCATCGCCTCCGTCGTCGTCATCGTCATCGGCATCGCCCAGCACGTCATCTCCATCTATATCTTTGCCATCTGCCGCCGGTGTTCCCCTAGATCGTCTGTCGCCGCCGTCTTCGTCGTCGCCACTCCCGCTGTCTGGGTCGGAGAGCTCGCTGTCTGCAGTCGGGGCAGGCGAGTTCCTGTTGGATGCCTTTTTAACTCGGGAGAGTGATGATTTATTGATCGGCTTTTTTCGCGAAGTGGCCGTAGGGGTGCCCCGACGGCCGCTCGCCGTTCCTGTTGACTTAACCGAGCTTGACCTTGGGCCAGCGCTACCAGCTCTCGTCAAAGATCCCGGTCCGTTGACGGCGCTCCCCTTAGGAGTGCCTGGTCCTAACGACGCATGTCTTGCCAAACCGCTCGATGTGACAGGGATACTTCCCAGTGCAGGGTTGGCGCGGGGACCCCTTTTGGTTGCAGGCCCTGCAGAGCTTTCGCGTTGTCTATTGAGGATCATGCTGGCTGCTGGAGTTGCGGGAGCGGATGAGGGATGTGGTTGGCCTTGGGCGTGTCGAACGTTGGGATGGCTAGGGAGTCGAGCCATGGCGGGGTTGGATGATGTTGGAACTGCCTTCAGGGGCGCTGCCGGACCTGCGGTGGTAATGCTGCTCGTCATGTTGATGGAGCGAATGGAGGGGACGGTTTGGTTAGCGGCGCTGGGCCGCAGGAGAGAGGGGACTTCGTCGGGGTCGGTGAAGCCAGGTTCTGCTCGGTCGTAGAGAAGTTTGACTTGGACATCGAGGCTGCGAAGGTGCTTATCCATTATGACTTGCAACTTTTGCATCAATGTAATCTTGTCCTGAGAGAGCTGGTCGGCCTTTGCATAGTTCTCGCGAACCTGTGCGCGTAGCAGATCCTCTTTAGGGTTCGGCTCGTGGCTGCCATTGGTCTTGATCCATTTCTGAATCTTGCCATCCCGATCCTCGACCATGCGAATACACTCGGCATACTGGCGGTCCTTGTCGGAGATCTCCTCCTGGATGAAGCGGATCTCCTCGGGGAGGTTTTGAACACGGTTGATCCAGTCGTCGAGGATCAAGCCTGGGTCGAGGGGCTCGGCTTGAGGCATCCTTCTGACGAAGTCGATGGACAAATCGTCTCTAGGCATGATTGTTAACGATGGGATAGTCGTGCGACTCCAAAAAGACGCTTGGAAAGCGATGACGTCGTAGCTCTCATACCCCCATGGAACGGACGGACGGACGCGGCACGCAGACGCAGACGCAGACGCAGATAACGAGACGCGATAGAGACAAGAGAGACAGACAGATCAGATAAATGACAGACAAGGCGTCTGGTGGTTGGTCAAGCAAGGCTAGGGCGGGGAGGAAAAAGAGAAAGAAGTGGTCCCAGAGGGCCCAGATGAGCAGGGCAGGGTAGAGAATGGTTGTCACGAGCAACGCGCAACGCAGTGATAGGCTCGTTTTAGATACGGCGCAAAGAGCACCTCGAAGTGAATGACTCGGCTCACCTCGGTCGTCACCAAAAGAGGCCTGTTGCCCGCGGGGGATTTGGAATGGGTGGCTGGGTTCTTCGCCTTAAGGCAGCAGCGAGCGGCGGGAGAGAAGAAGGGTTGCGAATGAGTGATGGGCGGGCGATGACGAGAGGCGGCGATGTACTATGTAGGGTTTAAGGCAGTGAGAGGGCGGAAGAAAAGTCCAGCCGAGGAAGTCGCTGCGCTGCGCTGGGTCAGGCACCAGCATTAGTGATAAGCCACGGCGGCCACAGTTCCCCAGCGATAATTCGATGCGCTAGCCTCAAGTACTCAATCGGACTCGCGCTAGTCCCCGATTAGGGTGAATAAGTGGTGATTTTCATGGAGGCTCTCGACGGGTAACTACGTGCTTACCTTGTTGGTCATGTATCTCTTAAGTTCCTTGCAAACCCTTCAATGTGTAAACCTGATAGACTTAAGCTTAGATAATACACAGATGCTACCTCCCCCAGCTTTCCACACCGTTCCTCGCCTCCAACCAACCACATGCATCTTGGGCCATTTTCGATTCTCAAAGCCCGGGACTTGAACTTACGAAAGACATCCCCCTTCCCGCCTCAACCTCGCTGACACAACATTTACGCCACGACTCGCCTGGACGACCATCTTCTTGAAACCACGCCTAATACTGAACCACTGGACTGGCCTCACATCCCCCCTCAAGTCCGCCTGCGCCCATCCCGGAAAGCCGTCGTTGCTTAATCACCATCGCTACTCTCATTTCGCCTTCATCGCGTTGCCGCATCGTGAGCCGGAGACAAGGTGCCTCGGGTCGCCCGCAACCATGAATATAGACTCATACAGATACCGGGTGCCCAAACCCAACTATCTTCCCCATAAGTTAGACATGGACCCCGATGACTCCGTCGTAGAGGACTACAACACACCGCTCGGTCTTGCGAGCGAAATGGACAATGCCAAGTTTTACAACAAATGCAAGCGCCTCGCCGAGGAGTCCGGTATCACACGACCAAAGGGGTACAACGTATCCTTCCACTGTAACCCGGATATCGAGAAGCACCACTTTGGCGTCACTCACCCCATGAAGCCATGGCGCCTTACCCTTTCCAAGAGCCTCATCTACTCTTACGGCATGTCCTTTGCCATGGACAACTACATATCCAGAGCCGCCACATACGAGGAGCTAGCGGACTACCATTCAACAGACTACATCGACTTTCTTGGCACTGTGCTCCCCGAGCCGGTGCCACGGGATCTTGAGAACCAGAACCTCGATCTCAAGTTCAACCTTGGTGGCTCCGATTGCCCCCTTTTTGACGGCCTCTACGACTACTGTTCTCTGTCTGCCGGTGGGTCGCTCGATGCTGCAAGGAAGATTTGCAACAAACAATCCGACATCGCCATTTCCTGGGGGGGCGGTCTGCATCACGCCAAGAGGGCCGAGGCCTCTGGCTTCTGCTACATCAACGACATTGTCCTCGCCATCCTCCAGCTGTTGCGTTACTATCCGCGAGTTTTGTACATTGATATCGATGTCCATCATGGAGACGGCGTCGAGGAGGCATTCTTCTCCACCGATCGGGTCATGACTGTCTCATTCCACAAGTACGACCCGAATAACTTCTTCCCCGGCACAGGCGCTCTCGACGACAACGGTCCTAAGAGTGAGCATAATCCTGGTGCACATCACGCCTTCAACGTCCCGCTGAATGACGGTATCACGGACGAGCAGTATGACCACCTCTTCAACACCGTCGTCGGCAAGATCGTGGAGAAGTTCCGTCCGGGAGCTATCGCGCTCCAATGTGGTGCTGACTCGCTTGCGGGTGACCGGCTCGGTCGCTTCAATCTCCAAGTACAGGGACATGGAGCATGCGTCGAGTTCTGCAAGAGGATGGGCATTCCCATGATTTTGTTTGGTGGCGGTGGATATACGCCTAGGAACGTGGCCCGGGCATGGACCTACGAGACGAGCATTGCCATCAACTGCCAGGATAAAATCAACCCAATCCTGCCGCAACATGCTCCATGGCGAGACGAATTCCGACAAGACACACTCTTCCCAACCCTGGAGCAGATCCTGGGCGAACCGCGACAGAATCGCAATCCCCAAAAACGCTTGCAGGACGTTGTGCAACATATTACGGAACAACTCCGGTTCGTGGCGGCAGCGCCAAGCGTCCAGTTCCAAACCATCCCGCCGGATCTCGGGGCGATCCGAGACGACGTGGAGGAGCGGCTCAAGGAGGAGAATCAGGAGAGACACGATGAGGTGCGCAGGGCGCGAGAGGCCGCAGTGGGTACGGCCATGGAACTTTGAAGGCACCCAGGATGGCACGGCATATATTAGGGCTTACCTGTCAGACATCAAGTCAAGCTTGGCGAAGTCTGGGAATATTACCGAGGAGACCTTACAACGCTCTTCTTAGTCCCAGGCAAGAGCGAATGTGATGACCGAGGTCCAAGTGATCAACTGCTCCCGCATAGGGCTAGAGTGGACCTTGGGTCCTGGTCAATCAAGGCATCCATCTCGCGCGTCAGATAGAAAAGGCGAAGAAGGATCTCCGACTCGACTGTTTCGAAGCCGCTTGACTTTCATCCGCCCTCGGCCCATTCCCAACACTCATCTAAGCCCAAACCAGTTCGGCGATGGATCCGGACCCCGCAAAACGGTCAGCGATCTGAATCCTCCGGTGCAAACTACGTTCCGTTCGTTTCGCCCGTGATGCTTCCACCACCCTACGCATATCACAAGCATGGTTGGCGTATTACGTACGATGCGCCGTTTCTAGGCCAAATCCTCTCGGCCTGAATCTAGGATTGCATCAGGGTTACATCGAGGATTACATCTAGGGTTATGCCCTGGGTCAAGCCACTATATCCTCTCACAGGGTATGCTTCTTATTCAAGCTTACTGAATGAAGTCAGGGGCTGAGATGATTCTGATAAGTTCAGGTACCTCTCCTCCTCCTCCTCCTCCTCCTCCTGAAATATCGAGCTATGTCAACGTCTTTATATAATAATGGATTAAAGTCACCCTTTTCCACTTGTCTCGTTCTCCTTCGCTATCCTTACTCTAGCCGGGCCATTCAAGATCAATTCATTTTTCTCATTCACATTCCTTGCGCTTCATTAGATTCCTGTTTTAAACAGTTCTGAGAGCAAATATTGAATATTTCGATTTGCTATTCGCAGTTCAATCACACAGTCAAGTATGGCCGCCGTGACTCGATTCACTCTGGCGGCGCTCGCTCTCGGCGCCCCCGTCAGCGCCCGTCGCCGCGGCGCGTGTAAACCGGCTGCTTCGTATCCTGCTCCTAGCTCGGCCAACTTCCTGTCGACATCCTCTCCCTTGACGGAAACCTCCGAGGGCATCACCGCCGTTGTGACGTCCGCGCCCACGCCTGGACAGGACAATGGCACGGCGACGACGACGGCTCAGGCCGTGGCCACCAACACTGGCATCAGTAAAAGTGCTGTGTCGAACTTCAAGCCGGGCGTGACGTGGGATATCTGCATCCACCACCCCATCAAGCACAATAGTGTCGACGACTTCATCCCAGCCGAGGCTACGGTCTGGGACATTGACCTCGCACACGCCCACGAATTCCCCAAGATGATTCCCATGCTCAAGGTAGGCAGGACACGCATAATGATTAAGAACGTGAGCATGCTGACTGAAACCTATGTAGGCAGCCGGGAAGTTCGTGATCTGCTACTTCAACGCGGGTGCTCGTCAAACCTTCGACGACGACAAGGACCTGTTCCCCGCTGAGGTCATCGGCAAGTCCCTATCATACCCCTACGAGGATGAGGAGGCGTACGTCGATATCCGAGACCATCGCATCCTCGACATTATGAAGGCGCGATTAGACTCAGCCGTGGAGGTCGGTTGTGACGCCGTTGACCCAGACAATGTCGATGCCTGGGCTCAGGATGGTACCGACCTGACCGGCTTCAGCCTCAAGTCGTCCGACTACGTCACGTACCTCAAGAACCTAGCCGCGTACGCCCACTCGGTGAAGACACAGGAGGGTCAGCCTCTCCTAGTCGGCCAGAAGAACGCCCCCGAAATCGCCGCGGACCTGGTCTCGACGCTCGACTTCGCCGTGCTGGAGCAGTGCCGTGGCAGCAGCGACTCCAGCGAGGAGAGCTATGCCTTCTGCTCCGACTTCCAGACTTACATCGACGCCGGTAAGCCCGTGCTCCAGATCGAGTACCCTCCCTCGATCAGCTCCTCCGACGGCACCCTCAGCTCCTCCGACGAGAGCTTCTACTGCAACACTGAGAACGACGACAAGGGCTTCAGCAAGATCCTCAAGTGGGCCTCTGCTCAGCTTGACGGCTGGGGCCAGTACTGCGGCGGTAAGTCTTTCCGCACTGCCGAGGCAGAGTACGAGTAAGCAAGAGATGTCGAATCTAGCGTGGCCGGGGTGCAATTCTTGTACATGCTGTAAGATAGGCTTTCAGTAAATTCTTGTAAATATCATCATATCCTAACAACGCCATCGAGATATCATCTATATTATCTCCATGATTTCCAACTCTGCTTTCCAGATACTCTCTTCCCTATGTCCACCTTTCAGTTATACGACGGCCCCCCACGGTCCTTTTGTTGTATTCTCCGGAGCTGCACAGCCACGAAGGAGACGAGAGCAGTACCAACGAGCAAGCCCAGCAGCAATAACATGACGTCGACCGGCACGGGGTTGCCGTTGAAGGTCTGGTGAAACAGTACGTCGAGGCCCGACTGGGAGAAGTTGAAGAGCCCCGATAGGCAGATGATGAGACCGTAGACGGTGCCAAAGGTGCGGAAGCCGAAGACCTTGGCGCTGTAGTCGGAGACGGCGGTGTAGTAGAAGGGCCGGTACAGTACGAAGAGGATGATGTTCGCGTAGGCAGCCCAGGTGTAAGGCAGCACACCAAGCACGCCGATGAGGGTGCCAGTGGAGACAAGGGCGGCGAGCACGACGACGGTGTTGAAGTGGTCGAGAGCGGTGCCGATGAAGGGGATGGATACGAGGCCGCCGACGGGTAGGGCGACGTCGAAAAAGGTGTTGATCTGGACGGCGCGTTCATGGTCACCAAAGATGGCCTCGTACTGGGCGCGGATGGTGGCCACGAAGAAGTTGATGCGCGTCATCTGGACGATGGTGAAGACGCAGATGAGGATGAACCAGGGCGACCTAATCTGCTGCATCACCGTGTTGTCGTGCATGATGCCCCAAACGCCTGAGACGACATGCTTGCGCTCCTTGGCCTCGACCTGCTCGTCACCCATGCCGGAGCCCAGCAGCGTCTCTATATCGGCCATGACGTGCTGGCGACGCTGACGTTCCTCTTGGCGCTCCTCCTGCAGCAGAGCCGTGTGCTCATCAACCTGATCGTCCGGGGTACCGCTGAGCGCATCGTACGCGGCGTCGGCCTCCTCAGCCTGGTCAACCAGCTCACCGACCGTCTTATAGGACTGGGTAGGCATGAGAGTCAGCTGAACAACGAGGATGACGGCGGGCACGGCGAGGTAAGCGAGGAAGAAGCGGCGCAGGTTGAAGGCGCCGTCCGTAGCGTTGAAGAGGATGCGGTAGACGAGGAAGAGGGCGCTAGAGGCGTCGAATGCACCCGTCAAGAGGGCAAGGATGAGGCCAGAGCGGCGGGGGAAGGCATTGGAGAGCTGGAAGGACGATATGTATGTGAAAGGCCCGCCGAGAGCGAGGAAGAGATAGCCTGGGAGCAGGCCGTCGAAGGGCAGCACGGCCTGGTAAGCCATGAGAAGGGCGCCAACAGTGAGGAAGCCGCTGCCGATGATACCACAGGCGCGAGGGCCGTAGTGGTCGAGGATGGCGCCGACGGGCAGAGCGGCGACGTTTGTGCCGACGGCGGCAACGGTGAACATGAGGTTGAGGCGGATCTCGACGCAAGTGTCGCGAGGCATCAGGGCGAAGCCATCGCTGTGGTCGTCGGGGAACTCAGGACACGAGCCGAAGTAGGCACCCTCGAGCTTGAGGACGGGCTTGAGGGCGGCATAGCCAAAGACGATACCGGCGGCGAAGAGGCAGTGGATGACGGAGGCGGCGATTTGGACTATAGGCGAGGTCAGTAAAGATTTCTGGTCGTCGTGAATACAGACGCCATCATGACTTGGCATCCACTCCAACTCAACCCATCACGACCACTCTTTTTTTCTCTCTCTTTCTCTCTCTCTCCTCTCTCTCACTTACGCAGTCGCTTCCACTGAGGCACCTCAAAAGCACCGACCGTCTCAACACGACGATCATCGGTCCGCACCGACGCCGAATCCCATTCCTGGGGCACGGGATTGAAGCTCAAGCGGCGCACGCGGAGGCTGGCATCGCTGCCACGCCGGGCGCGGATGTCATGGCTTTGGCCCGGAGGCGCGGCGAGCGTCTCGATGCTGGCGACGCGGTTCAACGACATGGCGCAGAGACTGTTTTTGTGGTCAGGAACAACCTGAGTTGTTGATCAAGAGCTGGGGAGAAAATTGCAATCCCGTCCCAACAGCCGGGTGAGGGGAGTGAGGGGAGGGGAAGGGAAGGGATGTGAAAAATCTGGAAGGGTCGCGGGATCGTGAATACGCCACTCAAAGTCAAGTCGATGACGGACTCGATTGGGCAACCCTCTGGTTCCAAATTGTTCCAACAGTCACTCGCTCGAGGTTGCAAACGCTGCGATTTATCGCATTCAAGTCTGCGAGCAGGTGTTGGCCCTTGGTTTCCAGTTAAAACGGCGTCGTCCTAGTTCCTTGTTTGCCTGCTTGTCCGTCCACGGTCCTATCCTCGGCCGACCCTCCTCCCCCCCTCCACCTGGCCCCCCCGCCGTCCATCTCCCTTATCCGGCAAAGCGAAGTGGCAACAATGCGACATGCTCATACTGTACGGATACATGTGTGTAGCATGCTTCTGTACAGTGCATTCTTGCATGCATGTCACCCATCCGAGGAGGGCAGCGCCGGCGACGGATTAGACGCAAGGCAATGGGTGCACACCACCACGGCCCGATGCCCGATGGAGAGCTGCAGACCAAAGATGCGAACTGAGATATGCGAAATGCCGACAATCGTAGATACCCCATGACACGAATTCGATACGCGAGCAGCCAATCCCAGATCTCCGCTTATTCGTTCGCGGGCGCTTCGCCAGAGATGAAGAAGAGCAGCGACCCCAGAGAAAATTTACCTTGCCTGAATCGGCGTAAGCAGAAACTCAAGCAAGCAAACCACCCTTTTCTCCTTAGCTGCATCCCCGCAGGACCATCGTGACGAGCTGCAGAAACGGAACGGCTTGATTATCCAAAGGCCATTGGTCCGCCGGCCCATCGTGACGAGCTGTAAAGGCGGGGAGGATGATCATAGCCATTGGCCCGTTGGCATCGCGCCTCTACTTTCCCCGGGAGTTGTTGCTGCTACATACTCCATAGTAAGCCATTGATGTTCTTTGTGCTGTGCTTGTGTCTGTGCCCCGCGTTGCCTTGCATCGTTGTATTGCGTTACGTACGATGGCGGAGGACATCTGACAACAACCCACACGTCGTCGAGCCTCGTCATCCCGTTAACGCAGGATAACCAAAACTCCATCAAACAAGGCAGGTTCCGGTCCCCAACCGTCGTCCACCGCCACTTCCGCCTCCACTGCGCCTCCAGACCCGACGCAAAAGCCTGCCTTCCTTCTCCACAAACTCTAACCTTCCAATGGACGCTGCCGGCCCCAGTAGCCAATCGTCTTACACAGAAGCATCCTTACTGTCACGTCACATAGGGTACAGGCATTGGCCTAGGTATAAGACAGAAAAGGTCGATTGCAAAGAAGCATAAGAGACACTGCAGTACTAGATTCAGACATTACATGGCGAGCGAGGCCTTAGAGGCGTGGTTGAGTCGGGCCCGGCCGCGACCAACCCAAACCCGACAGAGATACTCCGACCGCGTCTCCTCTGCAACGTCGTGTCCCCTTCCCCAGTGCCACGAGATGTTCGTCCATCGCTGCGACATGGGGGTTGGGTGGCCAAAAGCGAGAGCAGAGACAAAAGTGCAACACATACAGACAAGGAAACAGTTGCTCACAAAATCAGAAAACAAAGCAAAATTGGCACATATATCGGTCCACCAAACTTCTTTCTTCCCCTGTCAAATCCTCCATCCCATATTCAAAAATCTAGCCCAACATGACAAAAGGGAGACTCTTTGTTCCACACCTAGCCACGGGTCGCCTCAAGGTCGGCGGCATTAAGGTATTAGCTCCGTCCCAGCTTGATGCTTGTCCGTAGTTCCCGTGACCTGTGATCCGAAAGGGCCTATAGCTTTGCCGCCCAGAATATCCACAAGAAGATCCAAAAAGCACACATCCCAACATCGCGATCCAAGGCGTAGATCTAGAAGTATCGTACAACAGCCTTATGGTTGCCGCTGATGGTGGTCTATAGTAGATGCGTTAGTGGTCTTTCTCTGGAATGGAATATTATGTGCTTGACTTACCGTGCAGCCAGCGAGACCGCCGGTCCAGGATCCGTCAATGTACGAACACTTAGTGTTACCGCCCTTGATCTCAATGTTGAAATCAAGCTTGGCAGTGCTGGTAGGCAGGTTCTGGAAGATGGAGATGTAGGTGTTGCCATCGGGACCCTGGCCAACACCCAGAACAATGGGGGCCCAGTTACCAGCACCATCAGGATCAATGGGGCTGGTCCAGACACAGGCATCCTCGTTGGAGTAACCCTTCTTGTTAACGTAGTACTGGGCAGAGGTGCCGGAGCCGTCCCAGATGTAGTAGTTATCCTGGACGGGGTTGCAAAGGGTGATGGTGCTTCCAGCGTCGGCCCAGGCGGGGATGACCATGTTCTCGGTTCCGGGGTAGTCGGTTCGGCAGGTAGCAACACCGCAATCGAGATCGTTCTTGATAGTGACGCCGCCAGCACCTTGCTCGCAGAGGGTATTGTAGCCTTCGCGGGTGAGCTCAAGGTAACCGTCGCTGTTGCAGTAGAGACCGCCAATAGACTCCTTGGTGGAGCCCTGGGCCTTAGGCCACTGAGTCTTTTGGTAACCGGCGGGGCAGGCGTACGAGCACATGGCGTTCTTGGTGCAGGAGTCACCGGAAATGGCGGTGTCGATGGTGCTGATGAGGGAGTCGCCGGGGGCGTAATCAGGAACGTACTGAATACCAGACCAGCCGTCCAACTTCATCCACTCGAGGGGAACAGCGCCGTAATCGGAAGGGAACACGCTGCACTTGATCTCACCGCTGGGGAACTCCCTGTCCACGCCAGTGCCGCCTGACGAGTACGAGGATGAGCTCGACTTGGAGGAGACGGAGACTTCCTGGGTGGTAGAGGCGGCCTCGGACGTGCTCGAGGTGGACGGCTCGGGTACCGGGGTGGTCGAGGTAGTCGGGGCGATCGAGATAGTGGGCTCGGCGTAAGAGGACTCAGACTCGTAGAACTGGGCACCGAGGGAGGCCTTCTCAGCCTTGGTGGAAGTGGTCGGGGCCGCAGGCGGAGGGGTGTAGGTAGGCTCAGACTCGCCGATAACGACAAGGTTACCGCCGTCAATACCGGCCTTGGCCTCCTCGTTGGAGAGCTTCTTTCCCTCGAGCTCGTAGATGGTCTCGGTGGCACCAATGAACTCGGTGACCACAGCTGGAGCTCGCTTCACGACCCTGGTGCCGGAGCGGCGTCCATGGTGGTGTCGGTGCTGGTGCTGGGCGGTAGCGCCTGCGACCAGAGTCGCGGCGAGTGTGTAGGTAATGAGGTTCTTCATCGTGATGGTTGACAGAATCTGTGGTTTCTTGGTTAGCTCTCTACGTTGACAGTAGCCGTCTGCTGTTGCTTTTGTCGCGGCACCTGCCAGTGTCGCTCGGTTTTGGGCTCGAAAGGAACAAAAAGGTGAGAAGGAGATGGAGAATCCGTGCAGAGCAGTCTAAACGAGAGAGAATTGCCCAGTTGACGACGCATAAAATTTCGGGGAAAGCTGGTTGTCGTCGCGGTGGGTGGCGGTCGTCGTCTCCTGAATCGCTTGCTCTTGGAATTCTTCGCTGTGACAGTTTGGCGTACAGGTTTCTCGCCCAGCCCCCTTATGGTTCTCCCACTCGCTCTCTCAATGGATTTTTGCGCCTCGCCTCCCGGTGTCTTTTCTCTCGGTCCGTGTATATTGTTGCTCTCTTTTCTCTCGAATTCTCGCGCACCGGCTTGGCTGTTGTTTTCGACTTCACGCAGACTTACCTTATTGTGAGGGAGGTACTGGAATGCAAAATTCCGGCCCAAGCGTAATAGCGAACGACAACGATAAAACGAATGTGGTAGTGCAAACAGACCAAAATTAAGGAGCGTGATGGAGAGAAGAAAGAAACTCTCAGTTGGCAAGGAAGCACGATGAGAAGCGAAGGAATCAAGCGCCTGGGGCGGAGACGATGAAAGGGGAGGCAGGTCAGCGTCTTGACTAGAACGGGTCGCCTGGGGTGGTGATGGAAACGAGGGTGCTGGGACCAGGGGAAGACAAGGGTTCCATAGGGGGGGGGTCCGTAAACCACCCCGTTGGGGGCGTTCTGTTAGGGGGCCCGTTCCAGGGTTCCACAGGCCCGCGGGTGGGGAGGCGCATCCACGTCCACTTCCACCCATGGATGACGAGGTGACGAGGGGTGACGAGGGCGCTGAACGTGGGCAATTCCAGGGGCACGGATCTCAACTCTAGGGGCAATTCTAGGGGCAATCACTTGGCTAAGCTGGTCTAGGGCACAGTCTAGGAGGCTCCACGGCGCGCACCCGACCTGACTTGGGCGGACAGACCGGTGCAGGTCTCGGAGCATTCAGGGGAGTGGCCTCCGTCTACGACATTACGGCGGACTAACAAATGCTAGACGATGGATGTCTGTTGGTCCCAGCCGCGTACGTACCATGGATCACAGTGATGAGTCCACGAATAGCCCTCTTCCGTACCATCACCTCACTTCTTTTCCTGGTTCCGACCCCCAGCGGGAAATTACCTTGTTCGTCCGTCAGTGGATTCACCAGCCGGCGAGTCCATCATCGCCCTTCCATCATCGCCCTCTATCTCCTACCGCTGCACCGCCCGGTGTCCAGTACCAGCTTCCTTCCGGCGGATGCCCGCCACAGCCAAGCGCACATCCGGTCCTTGCTCCGTGGGCCACCCGATGGAGCCAGTGTGCTAAAATAACACGCCATGAACTCCTATCCCTTGTCTACATAGTAAGTAATGTCACTCAATGCGAAGGATAGTTGCACGGCTCCCACGGTATCAAAGACTCAGCTGCAGTGGATAGACAACGAATAGGTATATTAAGTCAAAGTAATTATCTGATACTGGTTAACTCTGCCTAAAGTGATTTTCAGCTGGTGTTAGGTTGTGATTGTTTTCTTACATAGCTGCGCAAAGCGGAACAACACTTCATGAAGAGAGTGGATGACATGTGGGACCCCCAGAAATGCGATCGTCGCTTCGTTTCATGTCCCCTCAGCCCTCATCGCCCGTCTCCTTCTACTACACGGTAACACCGTCGTCCGTGTCGCTCGTTCGCTGCTCCGCGCCTAAAGCCTGCGTCTGCATCATCAATCATCATCATCATCATCATCATCATGGCATTGAGATGAGCAAACCACATCCCGGCCCCCGGTCCACGATCAACCCGGGATCAGCAGGAGGCGGAGGCTTGTGCGCACCAGTATCGCCGGCACTGGAACGCCAGCACCGCTATCACCACCAGCCAGCGCAGGCGCATTCTCTCACACCGGCCAGTTTGCACCAGTGTACACCAGATTGCACCAGCCTTCCTTCGGTCTACAGTCGACTAATGTAATAGGGAGCAGGCTTCACCTGACGGCGTCTCTTGGCTCAGCGCATCGCCAAGGAGCGAGCGAGAGCGGTCAGCCAGCTGAAGTTGCGGAAGCCCAGGAGGAAGCCCCTTGGCTGAAGTCGCCCGCCCCTTTCACAGGCTCACTCTCTCTCGCTCCAGGGACACGAGCGACGACTGCTAAAAAAAATTATCCCAGTGATAGAGAGAAAAAAAAAACCCCCAAGATATCATGGCTAAAATGCGAAACGGGCCCTCGTAATGTCCTGGAAGTCGTAGATCTCATGCGACGGCGCTGGAGACTGGGCAGAGATGGTGCTTTGTGCCGGCCGCATCTGGTCAGTCCAATGCCCATCAGTCGCGTCGTTCCTTCTGTCTGATTCAACCACACCCCATTTCTTTGTACCTGCAGTGATGTTGGGTTGCATGCACACACCACGTCCTCTTGCCCCAGCGCACCTGCCCTCAGGAGAGCCAGCCAGTCACCGAGCTAAGCACCCCAACCAGCAGCCCACAGCAGCCCATCAGCCCCTCCCCGCGTCGCAGATTGCCTTTGCACTCCACTGCAATTGCGCTCGGGTACCTGGCGCTAGTCCCATTCTGGCCACCCCTTTGTCTGCTCAATGCCAGTTCTAGGGCCAATCAGCGCTCCGTGGCTGCCTCTCGTTCTCCAGCCGAGGCCCAATCTGGTTGGGGCTTCTGGCCAAGCTGCCGGAACAGGGCAAGGCGAAATAGGGCCTCATCTCACCCCCGTCCACACAACCAATTGTTCATCGTCCCCGTCCTCGTCCATCATCCGAAATCGACAAACCCTCCAACCCCAGCCGAGGCCCCTGGTCTGATGAGCCTATCTGCTCTCTGTTTGGTGGTTCCTCTAAATCACTACGCACCTTGGCACTTCAGATGACGAGTCCCCATGAGGAGTTGGTTTCCCCAGAGCCAGAACCAGACAAACCTGAGCAAGGCAATTACGGCTATTACTGCTTGACTGCCAATCCCTACCAACAACCATCGTGAGCTAATATTTGGCCTTGCCAGGGCATGATTTCATTTGTCAAAGACTCTTCGATCTGAGATCAACCCCCCTTCGCCATACATAGTAACCGCCAGACAATGAATCGAGTGCGGCCGTTCGAGACGTCGCCAAGTACGCCTGGTCTCCTGACGAATGCCAGCGACTCAACACCATTCTGGCTGCATTAATACTCAGCATTGCGTCCAGGCGGGTTTGCGCATGACTGCAAGAATATTGCTGCACCTTGTCGGCTCTTGGACTTAATAGCATCCTTGCAGGTAGCATTAACCGTTCTTTTAACCCTTGCTTCCCCGAATCGCGACAAGCAAAAGGCGAAGGGCCACATGCGATCCCCACCGGATCGCTCTTTGTTTGTTTGCATCGAGATTCTCCCCTCCGAAGCTGGTTTCTAATAACCTTCCGCGACCTGTGAAAAAGGGCATTGCTCTTGTTTTGGCCAGGCTCGGTATTACGACATGCCGGCCTTGTAACGCCTTGTCGAGCCCTCTAACGCCCTGTCTACGGACCACGTCTCCCTTGCTTTGATCTGTGTCTCGTCACTCAACCTTGCAGCGTCTGCATTTGTTGCCACCGACGCAGACCCGCGGCACACGTCAGCACCTAATTTATCACCCCGGTCTCCTCTCGGCCGCCTTTTTCTCGTCCCCTTTCTCCTTTCCCGACGACAACCTCACGAGACTTGTATGGGCCTCGCGGTAGGGTGAAATCCTTCGGACCCATGTGGCTGGCATTCCAAGATTATTTTCTCTCTCTAGTTCCATGTACCGTCCGTCCACCTTGCTGGGCTGGCAATCCGGAACCCGACATACTAATAATAAATAATAAAAGCACGATGCATCGAAGGGCTCCTGTTCAACGCGGGTGTTAAGACACTGCTCGCCTCTTATTGGTCCCCTATCCTCCGCTGGTTGACCCCTCGCCAAGCCATAGTCGATCAACGCCACTTTCTCAGAGTCAGTCGAACCGAGGAATTACGAGAATTGTGGAGCGGTTGAAGACATCTCAGTCCTCATCTTGTTATTGATGTATTCCTGCTTGAGCGTTGATACAACAGTCGGTCAATCGTAGCTCGCATGTAGTACTTCAGCACTCAACAGAACCCCCCCAGTCCATGTCAAAGGCTTCGGGTTCTGCCGAGAACCGACACGCAAGCTAGGACGGCACTTCGTTCAAACTCTCATCTCCCTGGTCTCGCTTTAGGATCACCACGTTCCCGCGCTTATTAGTTCGGCAAATCAACTCAACCGTGTATTAGTCCCGAACAGTCAATCGTCACGTCGCTCTTGTGAGGGCAAGCAGGCCATCTCGCCCTTGCGCTACCCTGCGTCGTGTTTCACAGGCGGCTCACCTCTCTTTATTCCATGTTTCCCACGTCCCGGTCTTGCGGTTCCAAAGCATTTAACCAGCCATGCTGCTCTTCCTCGTGCATATTCATCCCTCCGTCTCCACATTTTGTCTCCCTCTCCATCAAATGTCGCAGACAGGGAGGGTTTAAGGGTAGGCCCGAACTCGAACCTAAAGCAGACATCTAGTAGCTTTGATTAACTAAGGATGAGGTTACCACTGCTTTTGGGTCCATCTCCGTATCATTTATTCGGTATGATCCTTAGCAATCTCACAGGTGAAGATGCGGCTTCTAGTCGAGTCGTCGTTCCAGTCTTGGGACGGAGATGACAGTTATCTCCCGCAAGTGATCGTAGTATGAGAGCGGAGCTCTGCAATGAGTACGCGCGCATTGATTATGAATCACACTCTTGAACCAATCCTTGCAGTAGATATGGCCAGTAAATAACCTACGGGTGTACCTAACAGATCAGTACTTCAACCCGGGCCTGTCACCGATGGGTCGAGACTGGCCAAGATGGCTCTATCGGTATGCATGTGTCATTGTGTGTCGACTGGCCACATTAGCATACAAAGTGCTCTCTTTTTGATTCCACGTGGTCACGAGGCAGTGTATAACGTTGTACCACCAATGAAGGGTATCCGAGTTGTTGAACGGCGTTTATCTATACGAACTAGCCATCGACAAGTCACAGGCATCCAATTACAGCGACACATGCAACAACAACTCAATTTCATGTGTACGGTCAAATCAATAGGACCTTTCTCTAACCCAGAAGTATACTCGGTCTTTGACTTCTCGGTTTCCGGGCTTACGGGCATTTTTTGTTTTAGTTCCCTCACACCTAGGGGAACCACAGTGGTTACCAACATCAGAAAGAGAACCTCACCAACCTACGGTTGTAAATGCACTTGACCAAAAACCGATACTATTTTCTCCCTTCGAGTACGGATATCATGTTTTCTTAGATGTTAAGTAGTTATATCAAGTTGAACTAAGTAGCCATGCACTTCTCGTTGCTGTGTGACTCTCAATCACAACTTGACGTGGGTGTGACACCACAGAGGTCGAATGACAGCTTCACAACATCAAATCCAACTCTGCCATTAAATCTGCGGCCATCTTCATGTCTCATCTATCCCAAGTCCTATGACCGTAACGGGTGCATTCCTGGCAGTGGCGATTCGGCATAGAGGACATTGTGACACCTCCCAGAACGAAAGCTACCCTAGACCCTCCGTTTTCGAAGGCTTCTCGGTTCACTCACAACCAAGTTTTACCATTCCTCATTGTGGACCTTTCAGGTATAACATAGCTTAAAAAGCAAGCCATTTACTGTCTTTCGTGTTTTTATTTACTGCGGTGGTGTCTTCACGTTCTTGCAGTCTCTCCGACCTTCCATGATAAGTCGTGCATATTCAAACAAAAGGATGTCAGCAATAATACGCTGCCTGATAATAGTTTCGCGAAGCCCAACACACCCTTGGTATTCAAATCGCACGCCTAGTATATATTTAACAGTAGGATGGCTACCGAGTAACGTCATTCGGTGGAACATTGAAGACACCGACGTGATGGTAAGCTCCGGTAGGTCAACTTTAAGCATAAGATATATGAAGATTGATCCAAGACCATCAACAATGCAAACTACACGCTGCGACGCTACTATCAAAATTTCCCAGTCGAACCAATGTGGAACAATTGACTGAGTTTACGACGCCATATGGAATGCAGATTGTCATTCGCGGCCCTGGTATTTCTTGACTATCTGAACCAAGAGGTGTCGACCCAGCAAGACTTAGCACTATGTGTTTCATGGTGACTTGGTTAGAATGCATGCCATTACCAGAACTATGGCGATATCCGGGACGGAGATCCCGTTTATAGATCATGTCTAACATAAGAAGCGTTCTCGCCTTGGAGCAACCGGCCAATGGACAATTAACAGCATATCTGTTGTATGATAAGCACGGAAGGATCTGGCCAATCTAAGGCATAAAAGAAGTAACTAGATGTGAACTATTTTTTTACCACGATAACGTCTAGAAACTCCAAAATACTAGACAAGATAGCACACAGGTTGTTGGATGTTCGAATTCGACCTCCAGGTGCACGAGTCTAGGTTAGGCTAAGCGGGGATGCGTGCGTGTGTTTACATGCAACGGTCGGGTTTCCTTACGGCTAACAGGAGTATTTTAGGCCTTAGTGTAGGACTAATACAATATGCTAGGTTCAGTTCTAAAAACCACTCGATTGGACACGTAAGTAAGTATAGAAACGACGACGAACGACATGTCGACACGACGTTGGGAGTTGTGGCTATCAGAGGCAAGAGTTCATTCATTGGTGGCTTCGTGAGATCGCCATTTGACAGCCGCAGGTCCACAGGAGTCAGGGACCAACATGCCGGATGCCTGACGCCTGACGCCTGATGCCAGATGTGAGATGCTAGAAGTGGCACGACACGCATTGGGCCAAGAGGACCTGGAAGAAGCACAACATGGCGCGCCGCTGCGACAGCGATACCATAACAAGACCGATAGTTCACATTTTACTTGTATTATTCGTACGTACGTCATTACCACAGCGCGACACCACGCGACACGAATGAACGCTATCGATTAGCTGTGGCTATCCGCAGGGATCCCCCATTAACGAACGCCACGCCCTCTCATGGTCCTGGACCCATCACCAGCTGAGCTGAAGTGGATGAGCCTCAGCTTTCGTAGAGCCAGCCAACTGACACGTCGAATTGGCTTTGGTGCGGTCTCACAGGTTACTGCACCAGAGCAGAAAGGTGCTTGTTGATCCCCAACATCCAATCCAGCCAAAGACAAAAACGGACGGGCAACTGGGTGTGTAAGCGATGCGAGTTGCCATGGCGGCACAGCAGTTCGAGAGATGAGCGCCGGGATTCAGCAAGGCTCCGTGGTGTCCGTGGCCGTCGATTGGTCACCGCAGACGTTGTCAAGCCGGCCAGGAAGATCCTGTAGGCTGTAAGTGTAGAGGTCATCATCCCGGAGCAAACCCCAGTCGACAGCCGATCCCAAGGCGCACCAACCATCCATCCCACAGCGCGGCAGTCGATGCCAGTATCTAAAGGCGATGGTGGATGATGGGGATTGAGCGATTGATAGACCGAGCTAAGCGGGCACGCCTCCACGCAGCCCACCAACCCACCGCGCAGCCCACTACTGCGTACGGCCTGAAGGGCGGATTTGGTTGCTTTGGGTGAGGCCTGAATGAAGATCTGAGGTCCCGAGGTGCGGCAGCACGATGAGATCATGGACGGTACCGTGATAACGTCACTTGTTCGGCCGCCGAGGTTCCGTCATTGGCCAGGCCGACCGGGAGTATACGGTACTTTGGTTGGGAGTACTCGTGCACTCACGCCTTCATCGCACTTCACGCTCTCGCTCGCGTGGGCTGGACGGGACTGGACTGTTTCACAGCCTCGGACGCGAGTGAGCAACGAGCAAGGGCCCGGTTGCTTGGCTTCTTTGGTGTGGTGGGGATGGCCTGTCCGGAGTTTTCGACTATTGATATCCCCCGAGCCCCCCTGTACCTGGAAACCTTCTGGCGGTTTGTGTGGTTTCTTGTTCAATGGCTTTGAAACCCGAAAACCTGAGAATCAAATGGTTGGTTCTTGTTCGCTTAAACTGGATCGGATGAACCTTCACTGCTGGCGGTATCAAGTGCATTGGCCAGAGCCAGGTGGGTGATAGTCCTCAGCTGAATGGACCCAGGCTATTGGTGTTGAATCCCACCTGGAGCTCTTTCGGATTGGTCCGCGGTTCAGCGCTGTGATGACACAATTGGCAAGGGGATTTGGAACAGGTACGACTGCCGTGGCTTCCGTGGCTTGCTGACGGACTGACCTGAACGTGGCGCATTGTGGCGCCTCCTGGAGACATGGATGGAGGCGGTTTGGCCCCCAAGCCCCAAGCCCCAAACCCCTAGCCCCTAGCCGGCAAGCATTCGCCAAGCATCAGCCAGCATCGAGAAACATTGAGCCACCGACACGAGGCGACCCAGCATACCTTTTCCGCCAAGCTCGCTCATTAGCGGTGGCGGTGGCGGTGGTGGCAGCCTGTGTGGCCTTGTGTGGCCGTGTGTGGCATTAGTGGGCCGTGGCCTGTGAGTCTGTGACGTTATGACCTGCCTGTCCCAGGCCGAACAACGGAAAAAGCGCGCGGCGAAGGATTGATGCAGTGGCGGAGCAAGCGCCCCCTTGGTGGTCAGCCACACCAAACAGATTTGCTGCTCACTCTCGTAACTTTGAGTCTGGCCCTAAGTTGCTGAGTTCTGAGTTGATGAGCCAAGCCTTAAAAGTCCGCTTCAGGCTGCCCACCCATGGCCTAGGATGCGGCGCACCGTTCCATCTGTGGTGGGCTTTCAATGGGCCCACCGTTGCACCGCCACTCTCGTTTTGCTCACCTCACCTGGGCCTGTTCCGGGGGCTGACAACCAGTTGTCCTTCAGCTGTCACCAGGGACAAAGCACCTATACGACGAGGGCCAAGATACCCAACGTCGAAGAGTCCAAGAATAAGAATAAGACGATGACCGATGCATTTGAACGCAGCTGTGTTTCCCCCCGATTTCCGGGTTCCTTGTTGTGGTTCGAAGGATGCGGCAGGTGTTAGTCTATTCTCCTGGCAGCACGCGGGCGGAAATAGACCAGTTTGTTGCAACGCCTTGCAGGTGCGGTCGGTCTCTCCGTCTGACTTCCATCGTCTCTCCTGGCTTGTTGATAGGCCTGACAGTGGAGCCTGCCTTGTTGACTTGAACACGTCCAGTGCCATGGGTCATACCATCCCGGTCTTAGCGTGTCCAAAGTGTTTTGCGACGACAGCCTCAGCTGCACGAAAAACCGAGTAGACTACTGGTATCTCGCAGTAGCTGGGAGAGTGTCCTCGGAAGCTGGACGAAAGCTGGGCTGTTACTTTTGGACATGTCATACTTCCGGGTGATTGGTACAGACCTGCCTCAAAGTGTAATCCGTCGATAGTTCCCCTCTTGATTCAGTTTGGGAGGAAATTGCCAAAGTGGAGGGTGCCTTACAGTAGTTTGTAGGGCGAGGCCGGGATCGTGCAAGCCTCACTAATCGGTTGATAGAACGAAGGATTAATTGCCTCGGCTGCTACCTTGAGACTGTATTGGAATAGCGTTTTCCTGGCATGTCTGACAGGTATACACAGGACTTTTATCGGGCTGGCCCGCCAAGGACAGAACGAAACCTGACCGATATTGGATCGATCGATGGCGGCTTCTGAATAGTGATGATGAGTGCTGCCACGGAAGTGTGAGCCCTGTACCCCATCCACCTTTTAGGTGGGCACGGCAGGCCTAGCAGGCCTAGTAGTATGGAGGTACCGGCGGTCGGCTAAGGTGGCAGGTACTTGAGGAAACCTGGGTCGCATGTACACCAGACCTTGCATCCATGCAGTGTTCCCCCCCAAGAAACAACGCCCCGTTGTTCTTCCCTAAAACGTATTGCGCACCGCCCGCTCTCGCCCTGTTTGGGATTTTTTTTGTGGTCGCCGCCTCCTCCCGTAGCCCGTTCCTTCCCTTCCTCTCTTTCCCCTCCGGTCATGCTCCTGTATTCGTAGTCGTCGAAACGCAGACTTGCCTGTATCCGTCAGAGTTTCCGTACTACATGCAAGCCTACTCCAGATGCGCCTCAATACACTACGCCCCGTTATAACCTAACTGCCTTTCCGCAGGTGCGAAATACATGTTGCGAATTCTGGAGTACTTCCGCCCCCCCGGCTTTTCCAAGTCGAAATTCCAAGGTTGAAGGTTCCCACTGAAAAGCCAAGCCCGCGCAAGTCCCTGAAGAACAGCCCCATGCTCGGCAGCTGTCAAAACACAAGACACACAGGGAGGCTTTGGTTGGTTGGCTGGCTGACGGACTGCTTGCTAGGCAGGCCGCGAGCTAATGTTGCTTGACTGCCAGACTTGATCACTGCCACACTCTTTGCGCTCTCACTGGGCGCTGGGTACCTTGGGTACGTAGCAAGGCCGTGTATGTGTATTCGTACTGTAGTCCATCACCCACCCACCCGCCACCGTCCTGCCCATTCGCCCACCCGCCCACTAAGTACTGGACAGTACTGCCCACCCACCTTTGCCTCATACCTTGCTCGCTCTCAACTCGCACTCACACCTCTCTTCTCTCCGTCCGTCTCACGTCTGGCGCAGTTCCATCATCGCGATCAACCATTTTCCAACTCTCTGGCATCAACCAGCATATCCGCCTGGCTCCTACCTGCCCGTTGAGCTGCAATTCATGCTCCAAGTAGCTTGAGCCACCTACTGCTCCTATTCACAGCTTTCCCGCCGCGTCGCCTCATCGCCTTGCCTACCTGGGGAAAAAATATCCAGCTCTCGCCACGCTCTCCAGCCACACATAGCATCACCACCCGCCCCCGACATGTGCCTTTGACCAAAGGCTACGGCGACGTCAACCTCTCCAGACTGGCTACATGCTGTAATTCCCTGCATATTTTCCACTTCAATTACACTCCCCATAGTTGCGTCTATGGCCTCGGACGCCTCCGCCTTTGCCGCGACCGACGCCCCGCTCGCAACGCGCCCAGGTGCAACCCCTCCCGACTTCATCCCTTCAGACGATCCGGTCAGACTGCTGAAGCGGCCTCGCTCGCCTTCGCCCGCATCTCCGCGCTCTCAGTCCCAACACACCATCTCCATCGGCTCCCCAACAAAGGCGGCTCGCCTGGCTCTTGCGACCGGTCCCTCCCCACCACCCTTGACCGGTGCCGCCGCGCTCGAGGACGAGCGCCGGCGACGCGACAACAACAACGACGACCACGACGACAACGAGACCCGCTCTCAGATCCCTCCTCCAACTAGCGAGAATCCCGGCCACAAAGCTCTCGCTTCCCTCATGTCGGGAGCAATCCAAGCCATGAGTCGCCCAGTGGACGCGCCTCAGGTAGCGCCCACAGCTACCATGGAGCCAAACTCCAAGGACCCGAATCCTGTAACCCTGGCGCAAACCGCCGCGGCCCAGATTGTCGAGCGCGACGAGACGAGTCCCCCGAGCGCATCCGGTGTTGACGGAGTTGCGGTCACAGAGAGCCCATCCCCAATGGATATTGACCCTAAGGCTGAGCCCCAGCAATCATCGCAACAAGTCGTCGGCCAGGAAGAGAGACCTCAACCGGGATCCTTGTCGTATCCGGGTTCTCTTCAGTCAAGTGGCAACCTTCAGGAGCCGCCAGCTCGAGGAATGAGCTTTCCTATACCCTCTCAGGGCCAAACATCTCCCACATCTGGGTCAAAGAAGCATAAATGCCCCTATTGCAACACCGAGTTCACGCGCCATCATAATCTGAAGAGTCACCTCTTGACGCACAGTCAGGAAAAGCCTTATGTTTGTACCGATTGCCAGATGCGCTTCCGGCGTCTCCATGACCTGAAACGTCACGGCAAACTACACACTGGCGAGAAGCCCCACGTGTGCCCAAAGTGCGATCGCAAGTTTGCCCGCGGGGATGCTTTGGCTCGCCACAGTAAGGGAGCTGGCGGGTGTGCGGGGCGACGCTCAAGCATGGGTAGTTTCGCCGATGGCGACGAGTTGGATGGAAGTATGCTGGATCCAGATGATTCCACCATGTCAGGACTTCCCTACGACAATGGAGAGGAGGATGAACTGAGGCGACAGAGCTTGCCGAGTATCAATCCTCAACATGTCGCTGGAACTCCGGAAAACACGTATGTTGCTCATTCTCGAACATATCCACCGTCAGGTGCCCGGCCTGGCACCAGTGGATTGTACCCTCCAAATGTCAACCAGAGTCAAGGAAGCTCCAACGCCTCACCAAGCGTGTCCAACAGCTTGGCCAGCAGTCACACCCCTAGCACGAGCATCTCTTCCATGCCTGTCGCTGGGGCCAATGCCAACATATACCCCCAAACGGGCATTACCGAGAGCCCCAAGCCACTGAGCCCTGGCGTGCAGCATGACTCGACTAACATTGCTCGACAACGATCGCCAAGTCTGTCCCAGCAGCTTCAGTCACAGTACGGGCGACGAGCGTCAGACCTGCAATCGCCACACAGCGGGCAGCCGCGGCCTAAGCTGCCCGGCCTGTCGCACCCAGGGTTTGCCGCCCCAAGTTCGTCTGGATTCTCGCATGCGCGAAGTGGCAGCGGAGCGCAGGCGGTGGGTGAGAGCGGCAACATGTTTGCGCAGAGCGACCCCAGCGTGTGGGCGTACATTCAGACCTTGGAAGAGAAGGTTAAGTCTCTGTCGGACAAGCTGGTATCGCTGGACCAAGAGGTCACTGGGCTGAAGCAGCAGATTGAGAACCAGGAGTCGGCCCCCAGGGCGTGATGGATGGGCTGATGAATTTTTCGTCTTGTTACAAGTATACTGATACGCCCTTTTGTTGTGTTGAAAACTGGTTTTAGGCATGGTGCTGACGGACGGCGTTTGGGACCTTGGGCATTTGGTTGTGGATGGTAGGGACCTCCACCTAAAAGATGGCCGCGGGTATTTTATGATGAATTGGCACTCGTATTGATTGCTGTACAACTACAAACTTTTGTTTTCTTCAGATAGTGTGCCTCGTGGCAGCATCCGACAGACGGGGCAGGGAATCTCATATTGTTATGCTGGATCACGCAAGTGATGAGGAACAGTTATCCTGATCACTTTGGGTGCATTGCTTGAGCCTTTATCAGGCGATGATGAATGGATGGAAGGATGGAAGGATGGAAGGATGGAAGGATGGAAGGATGGAAGGATGCTGGTCGGTGAACCTGGTAGTGTAAATGGCTCGAAAGGGGATATGACAGGCACTTTAAGCCGTACAATTCCGAACACGAATACCTTATTATTAATGCCCAGTCTTTCTGGCCCTGTTCTAGATGCAGTCGGACTCGGTTTCCTATTCCATCCATCAAAAGCCTCTGAAGAAGAGATCTGCCGAGTCTTTGGAAGCATGGCACGGACCACGCGATGATGACTTGGAGTCTTTGGAGAGCTTCACATGTCGAGGCGAAGACACGCGCGACGTCATCGAAGCGGCAGTGGGCCTCTCCCGTGAGTCCAGCATGAAACCGGCCCACCCTTCCCTTGATCTTTTGCTCAGAATCTGCTGTATCCGTATCACAGCAAGGCGCCTAGTCCTCGTATCATGCGCAATCGGCCTACATCCTGCACTCTCCTTTTCCTGCTCGTTGTCCAATGCTTCTTAACAGTGGCTGTACCCTAGCTGTCCATCAGCCACTGTCCTGGTTGGCCCTCTAGACGCTGCCCGCACCACCACAATCTTACACATTTCGACCCCTCCAGACGGGACTATACCACTTTGCGCACGACGAGATGGCAAGCACTAATGACGGGCCTGGCGTTCAGGTCGAGAATGGTGAGTCTGCACTCCGCGGCATTTATCGCTGCTGGGACGCCTGGTTGTGCGGCTTGGCTGCTCGTGCGTCGGTTAGACCGGATGCTGGTCGCGTCATCATGTTGCGATGCGTTGCGCGAGCTCCAAGCTGGCGTTAAGGGCCCAGCTTTGGATAGCCAGCAACCCCCCCCAAAAAAAAAACCACTGCGATATCTCTATTTAGCTAGAAACCAGTGCTAATAGAATCCCAGGACCTCTTCCAACCGAACCGAACGAGAAGGTGGTGACTATCCCGAACCCTGAGACCGACCACCCCCCGCCACAAGAGCCTTCACATGTCAAAGTACACGCATCCACATCTCGCCTCATAAAGCTATCTTTAAGCCGTACTGACTTCTGCAATTAGGACCCCAAAGAGACGCCAAAGTCTGCAGAAAGCGAACCACAGGCGAGCGTGCCCATCACCAACGGTGAAACAAACCGCTCGGCGCCTCCCTCCTCGAATGGAGCACCGAAGACATACGCTGCCGTCGTCGCCGAAAAACAAGCCGATGGAGCCGCGAACGGTCACGATGACCACACATATCCCAAGCTGCCTACCCTGGCCGAGACCAATCGAGAGCGGAAGGGCTGGCGGGCCAGGGGCATTCACTTTGCCCCGTTGCGCGTTCCAATGGTCCGTCGACTTCAGACCGGTGCCGTCCTGTTCCACTGCATGTCCATTGGCCTTTTCGTATCCATCTTTTGGCTAATTTGCGCCAATCCTCTGACATGGCCGATCCTCGTGCCGTATCTCATTCATCTTACGCTGTCGACGGCGGCCACCAGCGGCAAACTGAATTACCGGTCTGAATATATGCGGAGCTTGCCGCTGTGGAAGCTCTTTACCGGGTATTTCCCCATGCAGCTGCATAAGACCTACGACCTCGATCCGACGAGGAAGTACATCTTCGGATACCATCCTCATGGTATCATCTCTCACGGTGCATGGGCTGCCTTCGTAACGAACGCTCTTGGGTTCTCTGATAAGTTCCCGGGCATCACGAACACCTTGCTGACACTCGACTCCAACTTCCGCCTCCCATTCAACCGAGACTGGATCCTTTTCATGGGTCTTCAGTCCGTGTCGAAAGAATCCATCTGGAACATTCTGAACAAGGGTGGGCCCAAAAACGACGGACAGGGTCGTGCCGTCACAATTGTGGTTGGAGGCGCTCGAGAGTCGCTCGAGGCCCAACCAGGCACGCTACGGCTAATCCTCAAGGGCCGCAAGGGCTTTATCAAGATGGCTCTCCGCACCGGGGCAGACCTGGTTCCAGTTATCAGCTTTGGCGAGAATGACCTGTACGACCAGCTGAGCCCCAAAACTCACCCGATCGTGCACCAGCTTCAGATGATCTTCCTCAAGGTGTTCAAGTTCACCGTGCCCGCTCTCCATGGTCGTGGTGTGATGAACTACGACGTCGGCTTCATGCCATACAGACGCCCAGTCAACATTGTGGTTGGAAAGCCCATTGAAGTGGATAGACCGCATGGACCGCAGCCGGCTCAAGAGGATATTGATCGCATTCATGAACTCTACGTTCGAGAGACCGAGAAGCTGTGGGAAGCGTACAAGGACCAATTCGCACCTGGCGTCGAGTTGGAAATCATCTCTTAAGATTTTTTCCGGATCTCTTATTGGCCTTCATTCAAAACGAAACTTTTCTATGTTAGTGACTGGGAATGGTATTTTTCGACGGGTTAGATGGGCTTAGTTATGTAGAGGAATGCGTAGGTAGCTTATAGTGCGCGAGGTTTTTGCCTTGTGCAGTATGTATCTTTATGGGACTTTCATGTTAGTTTTCAATGACAGCTAAGTCTATTTCGAACTTGAATATCATGAGCGAGATAAAGTACTGTAACAAAACGTTGACGTTGAGAGCAACATGAGCTTTACTTATGGAACCGTTGCGATGGATGTTAGTCATGTGACCGCGCGCTGTGGTCGTCGAAGGGCGCACCGCGTAAATCGCGTCGCACTGTCTAAATGGACGTTGCTTTTTCGGCGACAACCCTCAATCTCGGGACTCTGGATGACTTCCTTCATCACCAGATTCCGCCTCGCGAACTTGGAGAAGAAAACCAACCCCGAATTCGTTGCATCTATTTCCCCAGACAATGGCCCGTTCGTCGCCCCGCAAGAGGCAAGTCGTCAGCTACAACGAAGACGACGACGACGACGACGTCAAGCCCGCCGTCGCCCGCCGGGCAACCAGCAAGCCCAAGGCTGCCACGAAGCGCAAGGCGGAGCCGGAGCCTGAGGAAGAAGCCCCTGTGCAAATGGCCAAGACAGTTAAGAAGCGCAAGACAAAGGCCAAGGACGAGGACGCCATGCCGCTCGCGGACAGGACCGCCGTCTCGTCACTGAAGAAGACTATGTATCTGGGCGCCCACGTCAGCGCCGCAGGAGGTTTGCGCCGCCGCCCTTGACATTATCTCGCCGTGTTCTGACCGTTTTTATTGTCGTAGGTGTCCAAAACTCTGTCGCCAATGCCGTCCACATCGGCGCCAATGCATTCGCCCTCTTCCTCAAGTCCCAGCGCAAATGGACCAACCCGCCCCTCGACCCCGACGCCAAGACGCAGTTCATCAGTCAGTGCAAGCACCATAGCTACAGCGCCGCCGAGCACGCCCTTCCACATGGCTCCTACCTGGTCAACCTCGCCCAAGCCGACGAGACCAAGGCCGACCAGGCCTACTCCAGCTTCGTCGACGACCTGGCCCGTTGCGAGCAGCTCGGCATCCGCCTGTACAACTTCCACCCCGGGAACACCGGCGGCGACATTAGGGCCGCCGCGATTGGGCGCATTGCGGCGCAGTTGAATAAGTCCCACAAGGCGACTGAGACGGTGATCACTGTGCTGGAGAATATGGCAGGCACTGGCAATGTCATTGGCTCGACGTGGGAGGACATACGGGACATTATCGAGTTGATTGAAGACAAGAGCCGAGTGGGCGTCTGTATCGACACCTGCCATGCCTTTGCGGCTGGTCATGACTTGCGGACGCCAGAAGCCTTCAAGAAGACCATCGACTCGTTCAACGACATAGTCGGCGCGCAGTACCTAAAAGCGTTCCACCGTATGCCCCTCTCCCATCTGTCCCTTTATCGCACCGTAGTAGCTAACCATTGCATGACTATATAGTCAACGACAGCAAAGCCCCCTTGAACTCGAATCGCGACCTCCACGCCAATATCGGCACCGGCTTCCTCGGGCTGCGCGCCTTCCACAGCATCATGAACCACGCCGCCTTCCAGGGCATGCCCATGGTCCTCGAGACGCCCATCGACCGCCCAGGCCCTGGCGGCAAGCCCGTCGAGGACAAGCAGGTCTGGGCCGACGAAATCAAGCTTCTTGAGCGTCTCGTCGGCATGGACGCTGATAGCGACGAGTTCACGGCCCTCGCCGAGGAACTGCAGGCCAGGGGCGCGGTGGAGCGGAGCAAGATCCAGGACCAGGTGGATCGCAAGACGGAGAAGGATGCGAAGAAGGGGACACGGGGGAAGAAGGGCGCTAAGAAGAAGACGAAGGCCGAGTCGGATGACGAGAGCGAGTAAGGGGAGAGTGGCACTGGATGCCCGTAATTTAGCATTAATGGGGAATGTATAAAATTATAAAGCTGTGTATAGTATCTCGACGGGGGGGTATTTCATCATGCATACGATCATCGTCTCCCGGAAACGAGAGAAGAACAACAAAGAGGGCGACTTGAGCCACACAATCCAAACAGCACGTGACGCTTCTATCCAAATCCCGACCTTTCCAACGCCAGACCATGACCACCGAACTCTTCGTCATCTACGGCTCCTCGCAAACGCCTCCAGCTTGCCGACCAGCGACTTGAGGCCCACGCCCCTCTCGCAGTTGGCCTCGAGCCAAGCCTCCATACGCTCGCGGACGGCGCGCATCGACCGGAGCACCGGCATGCGGGCGCCGTCCTCGGCGGCGACGAAGGAGCCCGGGTTGAGCAGCAGCTCGAAACAGTCGGTCCACAGGTCCGTCTGCCAGTAGCGCTTGAGGCTCTCGCGGATGCGGTACTTGCGCCCCGTCTTGCCGAGCCCGCCCTGGTCGCACCGCACTGTCTCGATGTACTTGCCGAAGAGCAGCGCGTGGATGGTGCCGGCGAGGCCGTGGTAGTCGATCTGCCACGTCCACGGGCGGCCTTCGCGCATCTCGGCGCAGTCCTGTGCGCTCGTCTTCCAGTCGGCGATGAACTCGACGTCCGGCACGAAGTTGCGCATGTCGATGCCACGCCCGAAGTCGATGAGCACCACGCCCCGTGAGGACCACCCGCCGCTGCCGTCGGCGCGCCACTGGCTTGTAAGAGACTGATCGCCCGCGAGCGCATCTAGGCGGAGGAGGCAGTTGTCGGCTTTGAGATCGCCATGCAGAACACTCTTGGCGTGGAGGGCCTCGACGGTGCGCATCAGCTCGACGGTGAAGAACATGGCCAGCTGCTCGTCCATGACGGTAGACGGCTCGGCGCGGAACAAGTTGACAACATCGAGCAGGGTGCCGTGAGGGTGGAAGGGTAGGAAGAGGAACGCCTCGTCCTGGTAGAGGTGCATTTCGTGGGCGAACGAGAGCGACGCCGAGGCACGATGCTGGGGTCCAAGTCGAGTGTGAGCCACGCGCATCATGTGGAACTCCCAAGGCGTAGGCGGCGTCTCCATCTTGAGAGCCTCCGTCTCACTGCGATGGTTGACGGCAAATGCGCCCTTGCCCATGGCCACTATGGCGTTCTCGTCGTTCTCGTCACCCTCAGGGGCCGAGTTCTCTACGAGGTAGACAGGAGCAAAGGCACCAGCGCCGAGTTCCCTCTTGACCGTGTATATGGACCTGGTGTCAGGGAACTCAATCACGACCGGCGAGGCAACAGGGCCGGTTCTGTCGGTGCCGGCTTTGTTAGCCTTGGTCCAGGCCTTGGCGAACTTGCGGATCTCGTTGCCGCGCTCGAACTTGTCCTGCCGGTGGTCGTAGAAGCCCGTGTACGAGCTGAGCGGCGGCTGCAAGTTGGCGATGATTTCGGCGCGCACTGCGTCATCAACGGGGTTGCATTGTACATCCTTGACGATGGGGCCCTTGATAGGAGGTGCCTTGGAGGGAATGGCCTTCCCAAGGGGTCCGACCGACTTGGGAGCTAAGGGCACAGAGATTTTTGGTGCAGGGCGAGCCTCGTTGACCATCTCCTGCAGAGGACTACTCATGGGCTCGAGATCTGAGCTCTCTTCCTCCTCAACCAGCGTTGACGCGTCGTGTTGCTTGCAAGGTGTCTTGTAGTATTGATCGGTCCGCTCGTTCTCAACGTCTAGAGAAACCTCAGTCCTTTCCGTGATGGGAGTCATGAAGGGCAGCCGGTTGTTGGCCGCATCGACCGGATCTCTAAACGGCCGAGTTGGCGGATCGTAATCCTCAGGGGGGATGGGGATGAAGGAAGTCAGCGTTGCGGGAGGGTATTCGTCAGACACCGGGGTTCCGGCTTCCTCCTCATCCTCCTCTTCGTCTTCATCTCCTTCTTGGAGACCGGTCGACTCTCCAAGAGAACCAGACTGCTCCGGTTCGGGAATGCTCGTGTCGATTAAATCGGACACTTGAGTCTCGTTTTGGTCCTCTTCAGCTGCATCCCCGTCAATGTCTGGGACATGTCTTCGAGTTGAGAAATCAGACCATTCGCTGACACTCTTCACTTCAGACGTTTCATCATCACCGACTTCATCTTCGTCCACTTCATCATCGCCAACCTCACTAGCGTCAATCTGTCTGGTGGTGCAGGTGCTCTCAGCGTCAGTGGTGTAGTTGTCATCGCTCTCATAATCATCTTCCTCAGCACTCTCTTCATCCTGCCCAGAGGGCTTGAGGGGGGCGTTGAAAATGTCGTAGATGTCGTCCGTGGCAGCTCTGGTATGAAGTGTCATGGTTGGTTCCGCCGTGTTCTTCTTGCGAAGTTTTGGCCTCGACGGTGAGTCGAGCTTCGCCTTGACTGTCAAAGTTATTAGTTTGTCAATGACCAAAAAATTAGAGCCACAACACTTACTGATTTGAGTCTCGTTAACCTCAATCACCTTCTTCTTTTTCCCTCGTGGTGCTCGAGGTTGCTCCATAACCGCACCGTTCTCGTCGTAATGAACAGGATCTTGATGAATGACCAGCTTCTGACTAACCACTTTGCTGATTTCTTCAATCTCTCTGAAGGGCACGATGGGCTCTGGGACAAGGTTTTCATCGATAGCCTCATCCTCCCAAATGCAGTCCAACCAGCCCCGGTTAGCAGCCATAATCTCCTCAAAGCTCAGTTCAGTACCTTGCTCCTCTGGAGTTGGATAGATGGCAGCTAGGTCAACATAAACTCGTTCCTTCTTCCCCGACTGAGGATGGACGGAAACCTGGCACTTGGATGGAACAACGACAATGTTCTGTATTTGTGAAAGAGACTGCATTACATAGAAGCCGATATACCCATCATTAGTCCTATGACCATCAACATATGGGCGATTAGGGGGGAAGATAAAGGAACGTACCGTATCCCTAAACACCGGCATCTTGGGAGCCGCACTCTTCTTTCCACCGGCCTTTAGGGTTTCGCCCGCCCAGGGCTTCGCTTCCACAACGTTCTCCTTCTTTCGGTCTCCCAGAGATCCGATGGTGTCCCATCCCTTGGAGCTGGGTCCTCGCGAGGACATCGCAGTTGGCTTCGCATCGCCATCAGAGAAGATGGCGAGCTTGGACTTCGCCGGCTTCGGCCCTCCTCCAGAGGCTGGGCGTGCTGCTTGGGGGTCTTCGGGTCGCGAGGCTGCAGAGAAAGGATCGACCTTGGCTGCCAAAGCAGGCCGAACTGTGGGCAGAGCTGGAGACGATGGCTCGTTCATGACCTCCGGCTGCTGGGCGACCCTCTCCTCAAACTCCTTGAACTTGCGCAGGAGCCGCTGAACGGGTCGAGCCTCGCGCTCGATGCCCAGCTTGTATACCTCCTCCGCCTGGGCCCACCGTGAGGCGCCCTCGAGCCAAGCGGCATACTCTTCGTAGTACAGGGCGAGGCCCTCGCCGATGGCCTGTCGAGAGAGGAACATGTACGTCTCCCGAGGCGAATCGGAAAAGAAGTGTATGTAGTGCACCCAGAGCTTGAGGTATCTGGGGTCGTTCTTGTATTGCGGCGCGCCGATGAAGGCCTTTGTTGCGCGCTCGAGCAGGGTATGAAGCTGTGACTGGGGGGTTGCTTGCGCCGAGGGATAAGCGTCTAGCGTCCAGCGCACGTATCGGTCAAAGATGTCGAGAGGGTCGTCCGACTCTGCCAGGGTCTCGACCTCAGCCTCGTACTCGGCCCGGATGCAGTCGTTGACATTTCGCGTGTCGGAGGGTGTTGGTGTTGCAAGTTTGTGTAGGGGAGAGGGCGAGTAGAGTTGCGCCAGTTTCTTGGCTGAACGGCCACCGGGCAATGACTGAATGTTCTCCTTCTGCCCCTCGATCAAGTCGAAGTCGATCAGATCTTCTGAAGCTGCCATGTTGGGTTAGTACTCGCGTTCACTGAGAAGCATGTAATCTTCCACAGCAGATGTCAAGTATCGTGATGGGTTGTCGTGTTGTTAATGAGTGGGTTGAATCGTGGGGTGCGTGCCCCTGTCGAGAAATGTTGATGTTATCACTTGTTTGCAAACCCATGGTTGCTCTGACAACAGCCACATGGGCTGGCGGTACGTACCATCACTTCAATCCCCACTACTAAGTACTACTAGTAAGCCCCGGCACTTGGGCCCTCCCGTACCATCTACTTGGTACTTCGGCCTAACAAAAGGGTGATGCCTAAGATCAACTTCGAGGAGATCAATTATTGGTACTAGTAACTACTCCAAATTGATACACTATAGACATCAGGTCACACTCTTTTGTGGAACATTTATTGAACTCAAATGAGGTGGTTTTTATTTATTCTTCATCCATACGAGCCTAATTCACTTTTGTTTTCGGCCTCTATTACTTTCAATTTGCCTCCTGGTATACCATCCCACGCGCTCCAACGCTAAGGACCCAAAGGTATTTGCTCTCGTTTCATGAAAGCACGGTCCCCATTTACAGGTTGACCGACTGGCGGAACTTGGCACCGGGGTAAATGGCCTGGTCGCCGAGCTCCTCCTCTATGCGGAGGATCTGGTTAAGCTTGGCCAGACGCTCAGATCGGGCGGGAGCACCAGTCTTGATCTCACCAGCTCGGAGACCGACAGCAATGTCGGCAATGGTGACATCTTCAGTCTCGCCAGATCGGTGAGAGACCATGACGCCCCAGCCGTCGGCGTAGGAGTCCTTGGCGGCCTGGATGGACTCGGTCAGGGTACCGATCTGGTTGACCTTGAGAAGGAGAGCGTTGCAGGACTTGAGCTCAATGGCCTTCTTGATGCGGAGAGGGTTGGTGACAGTCAAGTCATCACCGACAATCTGGATGTCCTGAGTCTTGGAGAAGTAGCTCCAGGCCTCCCAGTCGTCCTCAGCGAAGGGGTCCTCGATGGAGACAATGGGGTACTTCTTGGCGAGGTTGGCGTACAGAGCAGCGAGCTCCTCGTAGGTGAGCCACTTGGTGGGGTCGCTGTCGGGGTTCTTGAAGTCGAGATCGTACTTCTTGGCGTCCTCCTTGTAGAACTCGCTGGAAGCGACATCCATGGCGATCTTCATCTCACCAGTGTAGCCGGCCTCCTCAATGGCATCGGTGATGAGCTCGAGGGCCTCCTCGGCGGTCTGGATATCGGGGGCAACACCACCCTCGTCACCGACGTTGCCGGCGGACTGGCCGTAGCGCTTCTTAGCCAAGCTCTTGAGCTTCTGGTAGACCTCGGAACCCTGGCGGAGAGCCTCAGTGAAGGTAGGGGCATCACTTTCTAGGGTTAGCAATCTTTATCAACTTGGATGACGGAAGATGTTACTTACGTGGGGACAATCATGAACTCCTGGAAGGCGAGACGGCCACCAGCGTGGGAACTAGCAAGTGTGTTAGTGGTGTGAGATCCTACGAAGTGGGGTATTGCGGGAAAGTCTTACCCTCCGTTGAGGACGTTCATGAAGGGAACGGGGAGGACATAGGGCTTCTTGGTTCCGGCGAGGTCGGAGACGTGGGCGTACAGAGGAACACCCTGTTGCATGTTAGTATAATGTAAAAGCGGCCTATGAGGCATCCAGCACTGACCTTCTCAGCGGCACCAGCCTTGGCAACGGCCAGAGAGACACCAAGGATGGCGTTGGCGCCGAGGGCGGTCTTGTTGGGGGTACCGTCGAGCTCGTTGAGGAAGGCATCGACAGCGGACTGGTCCTTGACATCGAGGGCCTTCTCGATCAGCTTGGGGGCGATGATGGTGTTGACGTTCTCGACGGCCTTGGTGACACCCTTGCCGCCCCACTTGGTTTTGTCGCCATCGCGGAGCTCGCAAGCCTCGTGCTGGCCTAGATTGGTCTGTCATTATCACTGCAAGCATGCAGGCGCTGGGGAGGGTCGGGACGAACCGGTGGAAGCGCCGGAGGGGACAATGGCACGGTGGAGACCGGTCTCGGTAACGACGTCAACCTCGACGGTGGGGTTACCGCGAGAGTCGTAGACGGAACGAGCGAAGACCTTAGTGATGGCCATGTTGAAGGTGGTGTGATGTGTGATTTGGTGTAGTAGTTTCTAGATGGGCTGATGTGTTAGTGGGATGGAGGTTCGTGCGCAGATTGCGGGCGGTTGTAAGAGATGGGGCGATGAAAGAGCTGAAAGCGCAGGATGATCTGTGAAGGAAGAAAAGGGGAGGGGGGGGGGGGATGGGATATTGGGGAGTCTGGAAGCTTCGGTGTGGTTGGAATATGCCTCAACTCAACAACAACAAAGTCTTTTTGGTGTTGCTTGTCAGAAAGCACCAAGCTGTTCTGGTGGGGTAACTTGGGCGAGGACGACGAGTATGGCATGGCGGGGAAGAGGGGAAGCAGGGCAGAATTTTGGCGGCGGGAGGGCAAAAGCAAAGCAAAGCAAAGCAAATCGAAGCAAGGTGAGGGCAATGGAGAGGAAGAATCTCAGCAAGCTATAGCTCACGCACCTGGAGAGAATGGAGGGAGAGCAGAGGGAGTCTGGTCTCGAGAGGGAGAATGAAGAACGGAGGAGGGAAGAGGGAAGAATAGGGCGAGAACGTGTCGAGTTTATATGAAGAGAGGGGGCGAGGACGAGATGAGCAAACAACTCTATGACACGAAAGATGTACTCTCGACGAATTCACAGCATTGGATGACAGCACAGCACAGGTCAGGATAACTGGACGAGGTGGGTTGGTGGGGCTGCAGGTTCGATGGAGGGGGAAGTCCAGACGGGGAGGGGTGAAAACGATTTGAGGTGAAAATGATCTCACCTCGCAAGCCGCCGCCAGCTGTTAGAGGGGTACCCCTGTCCACCGCCTCGTCATGCACCCGCCCGGCGTACCCCGCTACGCACCCAATCCACGCATCCCACGCAGGGCCTACGATGCTGTACAGGGCTACCCACAGGGCTACCGGACAGACGACAGGCATTGCGTGCAGCGGCGTATCGTATCTCGACTAGAGGTTGACTACCAGCCGCCAGTACGACGACCGACCTATCTGTTGTCTCCCACGCATCCCACCAGACGGCCTCGCCAATGGCATTCGCCTTGCGAAGGAGGCAACAAGTCGCCGGTCTCCTCACCTCTCCTCACCTCTCCTCACCTCACTGGACTCAGGGCATCGAGTCGGTCCGCCTTGTCGCTGCACTGAATATTACGCCGCACCTAATTAGACTACCACACACGCACCCAAGCACCCAAGCACCCAAGCACCTACGCACGTCCTCAACCTACACACACCACTCACCCGCCTCGCACCACCAGTCCACCCGTCCACCAGTCCACCACACCACACACACCACACATTCTATACACCACACGCACGCACGTACGCAGCCAACCCAATCCACGACAACTACCCACTCGGCGCCGTCCACGGCCAAACCAGCCCCAGCCCATGCAACTCGGCGCCGCCCACGTAGCCCTCTCCTCTTCCTTTCACTCCCCCTTCCCATCACGTCCCATCCCTTCCCTCCCGTTCATTCCCGGACCTGCGGCCCTTTCCTCGCTTGTTCCAGCCTTCCCACACACCACGTTCCAGCTCTCACCGTGCCTGCACCAGCGGCCTCATCCGGTTGGACAATCCCTGTACCGATCGGAAACTAGGAGCGCAACACCCAGCACGACGCCTGGAAGATGGCCGTGGCCTCCGTAGTCCCGGGAACCTGCATGACAGCATGGAGAGATACGGGAGCCGGGTCCAACCATGCCAAACATGATAACCATGCGTTGAGACCTCGGACGTTGTTCGAACTGTCGGTCAGGGAACGACCATCAGTCGATGCGATGACAGGACCTGGATGGACACGACTCCTCTGTATAGACATGGATGACGATTGACGGATAGATAGATGGTGCCTTTGCACTTTCACCGAGGGTGCTTTCGCAATGCTGCGACCTCCCACGTCCAAGCAAGCGCTAGCTCCGGCCGTCGGCGAGACCATCATCTTCCTCCGCCGTTTCCATTCCGTGACAATGGGGGTCGTCCGAGGTGTCCGGTATCTGTAAGTGAGCTTCACGGGGACAACCGGTGCATGTTAGTCACGGTAATCGCGGGTGTCGTCTGTCTCTCGGTCCGTTCGCATATGTGTGGGTATCCACGAAACATCAAATTGATTTCATCCCAACGTATCGTTATCGACATGCCATGCCTTGCCTCTTTTCAAGGAACCCGGAGAACTCAGAATCATAAATGCTCCCCACCCAAACGCCGGATCAACCCAAGTCTATCGCTAGCACCAGCTAGAAGCGCTCCTTCATGCGCGCAGCCACCGTCCTCAAGTTTCCGTAAACCTTTCCAGGGGGTTTTCCGAGAATCAAGCTGACGACCGACTCTCGGGCAATGTGGATGTTCTTGAATCCACCCAGGATGTGGATCTTAGAGTCGGCGAGCACAATTCGGGTCCGGCTGGCGTTCTCAATCGCAAATTTGGTCTTTCCATCCTTTCCAGCAATACGACCAATAGCTCGAGCCCCGCTGTCGCCGTGCATCGTCCTCACGTCCTTGATCTCAAATGTCTCGATGTAGAGGTCGTCGAGTCGCAGCAGGGCGATGGCGTCATCCACATCGAAACCCAGGGTGAAAGCCTTCACAAAGTCTTCACCCTTCTGAAGAGCACCCGGTTCCGAGGTGTGCTTTGAGGTTCGAAGCTCGACAGTCTTCCGCTTGATGTTCATTCGACATTGCAGCTTTAGGTGCTCGACTAGGGGAGGGTAGATGGTAGCCCACGAGTGCTTCAGCGGCGTCATTCGGTGAGGGGGAATAGGGATCTTGCGAGTCTCAACTCGGGTAATCGGGTCCTAGTATCGAGGTTAGGCAAATTGTTGCCAGCTAGAAAATTTGCCTGGATATGATCTTACAAAGTCCTTGGCCGGTGCAAATCGAGGCCGTCCCTCCTCATCGATGGCCATCCCATCATCACTGTCCTGTTCCACGACCACGACAACGCTAGGGTCGGTCGGCAGAACGTCCGGCGCATCTAGCAAGAACTCCTCGTCGTTGTCTACACAGCTCATTAGCACAACATGGAGACCAAGTTTGGCTTTGGAAGGGTTTTTACCTGCTGGGAGTGGAACATTGGTGGCAAGCGGGGTATCCTCCACCTGCTTCAGGGCGGTTGGCGCAGGCATTTTGACGGCAACCACGGGATACTGATCGATAGAAAACTGATAATACAAGCCGAAGAAACCGCAGGTAGTGATTTTCGAGTCGCGCAACGGGTAAAAAGTGTCGTGGTCGGGATCACATCAAAGTATGAAGGTCGGTGGTGGGGGCTCGGCGAACAACTTTCACACTCCGAATCAAAATTTTGTGGTGGCTTATCGCAGCTTATCGATTGGCCCGGTCTCCCAGACCGCAACGGGCGCGTCATGGAGTGACTTTTCCGTCGAGTGCGGTGCGGTGCCACCTGCTTTGCTGTGGGACTAGCTGCCAACTTCTATTCCATCACCTACTCTCCGCGCTCTCAACTCTCCGCGCTCTCAACTCCCCGTGCTCTCAACTCCCCGTGCGACTTCAATACTCGCTGCGAGGATTCTGCACCGTCACATCTCTGGTGTCATATTTGTCCTGGAGGCAGGCACCATGTGCTTGAATCATGGCTAAGGGCATTCCCTCCTTCTCGATCGGGCGCCGCTTCGGGATCTCCATCTCCACTATATCCGAATCCTCACCAGCCCTCCGAGTCTTCGTATCGGCAGGTCGATCATGGCCGGCATCGTCTGCGCTGGTGGTATATTCGACGTATAGATTCGTTCATAGCCAACCGAAATTCCACCCACTCGTTCGAGCTCGAAGCTCTACGCCATACATAACCAATGCGCCAACTACAACTTACCTGGGGCTTCTAGGCCTTGGAAGGGCCGTCCTTCCTGGGCGTCTGAGCATTCTCTCAAATATACGACGCACAAGGCACGGGTTTTCTCTTTCAAATCCCTGGATGCGACAGCAGAGATGTTACGGCGATGATGGAAAAGGAATGAGATGTTCCTGTGGCAAGGGAGTCACGGGGAAGCATCCCGGAGAAGCCAAGAAAACGGCAAGCCCGGCTTCAAAGGAAACACCACAAGAAAAGACAAAAGAGGGATCCGAGGCGGAAAAGCCAATCTTATCAGATGCGGACTCGGAATCAATCGCCTCGTCCATGTCCAAATACCTGCATATTCCACATCTACCGAGGATGCCCCATCGACCAACCAAAGAGGAGCTACTCGCCGCAGCCAATGGGTTCGGGGACAGATTGAAAGTTCGTTTGAAGTGGATGTCAATTAGAAGCATGAGGCCATGGAATGCCGATGAATGGGGCGCCTTTGTGTCATGGTTCATGCTGGGCCACATCGTTTGGATCCTACTTGGGACGACGACCTTCTTCTCCATCGTCATCTTCTCGATTAACACCGTACTTGCTCAAGGTATGACATATCGCTTCCCGAACCGAATTTACTTGAGTGACTGCTGAACATATTATAGAAACCCTCGCTCAGTGGGTTGGTGACTACTTGACGCAATCCGCCGGCGTCACTGTCATATTCGAATCTGCCATTGTTCCCAAATGGGGCGATGGCGTCATTTCCTTTCGAAACGTGTTCGTCTCCCGCCGACCTGGTCAAGGCGAATCGTCAGTTAGCAAGGGGTCATCAGATGCTGCCGCTGCTGCGGTTGCTGCCGCAGAACGACAAGTAAAGCCGGACAATTCCTCGGACGAGGAAGATGATGGCAACTATACACAGTTTGATGTGAGCTTCGCAACTGTCAATGTTACGCTGTCCTTCTTAAACTGGTGGAACGGTAAAGGTCTTCTACAAGATGTCGAAGTCAAGGGTGTTCGGGGTGTCATCGACCGAACCTCGGTCGTATGGCCCGAAGAAGAGATTGATCCTTTGTCATACCGACACGTACATCAACCAGGAGACTTTGAGATCGAAAAATTCAAGATGGAGGATCTCTTGCTTACCGTTTACCAACCAAATGGGTTCCGACCATTTTCCGTCAGCATCTTCTCATGCGAGCTACCACAACTACGGAAACAATGGCTCTTTTATGATTTTCTCTCTGCAAATCACATGTCCGGATCATTCGACGGTTCCTTATTTACAATCCACCCTCGACAGGTTCATGGTGTCGTTCCCAGTGAAGACCAAGCGTCTGTGTTCGGCTTTGGGGACCCTAAGGCATGGAAGAAGTTCAGCAGACTTCGGATTGATGGCCTAAAGATCGACCACCTCAACCGCGGAGTTGAGGGACCTTTCGGATGGATCTACGAGGGGAACGTGGACATCGTGGCAGATGTCATGTTCCCGGCTGATTCCGACGAGGGAATAACCAAGGTGATGACGGACTTTTATGACCAACTAGAAGAAGTCGTCATCTCTAACCGCCACCGATTCCTGAAGAACGTCAGGGAGCAAGCCCCTGCCCTCCTCACATCCGGCCACCTCACGGACTCTGGACTAGTTCAAGGTGACGCCCCGGTAGAGAAGCCCTCCCCCGAGGACGAACGTCGCTATCTCATCATGGACCTCCGCATCCACATGAACGACGTCAAAGCCGCGGTGCCCTTGTTTACCAAGGATATGTCCTACGTCAACCAGGCCTTGGTCCGCCCCATCGTGGCATACATCAATGCCAAGAAGACTTATATCCCGATTGGTTGCCGGATCGTCAAGCGAGCCAGTGACTTCGAGGGCAGCTGGTCGATCTTTGACTGCGGACTCATGAACGACATGTCAGCCGAGACGTACGTGGCCTTCGCCAAAGACGTTGAGGACCAACAAAGCCGCGTACGGCGGTTCAAGAAGGTCGGCTTCTGGACACTGTCTCTGGCTGTCCACGCCCTCTTCATGGGAATGGCGGGCAACGTCGTCTGAGCCCAAAACCGGCTCACCTTACTCTACTCTATTGTGTTGTTTATGTCTTTTTTCAAGACTACGCGTTGACGAGTTCATGCACAACGTCATCAACTTATTCGGATGGGACACGGTGGTTATGTGCTAATACAAAGGCAAACGATACGGCGCTGGGTTCGCACAGGACGGGATGTTTGATGGGGGAGTTTTTCGGGCTTGATTTTTAAAATAACAGAGTTTCCCCATGATAACCAGCAGAGTCTTGATTTCGCGGGGCCAGATGCCGGCTGAGGAAGATACCCCTGTCACGTTTGACATGTTCATCAAGAAGCATCAAAATGGGTGGTATACAGGTAGGAACGAATGGACGTATACATCGGCTCTGTAGAGGGTTTGATATAGAAACAATCAGATGTGTATTTGCGTTCTGAAGGTCTCACCGGAATAATCTGACTGCGAGGAAAGGGTCACGGGGATACGAGACCCCGGGTACGTTTCAAAGAGTCTTGTCTAACGCCTATGCAAACAACGCAGATGAAGGGACCATGGGGTTCAAGTATATCCCATCCTTATCAAAGAGGCTTCTTCATCCTCACGTTAACTCGTCAATATCCACCATCATTACCTCTCCTTGCAGCTACGGTACCCCTGATACCACCAGGCACAGCCCCTACATCTGCCCGTTTGCACGGACGTGTCGAGGCGGAGCCACGGAATCGGCGTGCAGAGTGTTGGCTTCGTCGAAATGTTGCATCTTCCCCACAATGTAGGGAAGGGGTAAGGCTCACCAGGAGTGGCCTAGGATGCAGAATCCGGCAGTGAAGGTATTGGCGCGGTGTAGGTGATGGAAGCATGGCACGGCTTTGTTGCCGTATAAGAAAGCCGCTTCACATAAAGTCATCGCTGGATGTACAGTTAGTATCACTTTCGAGTGCATTGGAAATGGGGTTTACGAACTCTCCAAAGCCATCATCCTCGTATGCGTGGACGTCAGCAACATTGGAACGGCCAGTGACCAAGGATGTCTTGGTCTTGGAGGCCTTGGTCTTCTTGCTCTTGTCGGCAGCCTTCTCCTCCTTCATCTTCTCGTTGCTAAGGGCAGTGAGGGCACTGGCGAGCTTCTTGATCTGTTCGCTAGGCATCTCACGAGCCAGTCCCTTGGCGAATTCCTGAAGGAAAAGACTGTAATGGGCCTTCTTGGAGTGAGCCGAGATGACAGGGACGAGGGTGGTGCGAAGAACTTCAAACTGGGCCTTTGTCTTAGGGTCGAAGAGGGGCAGCTTGGCAATATCAACAGTGTTGGTAGGGTCCTTCTTGTCCACAACGACGGCGGCAGTCTTGGTCTTGGCGCGGCCGGCGCTGAGACCAGCATCTCCAAAAAGGTCGGCAGCGTGGGCCAGATCAGCCTCCTGCTCGGTACGGCGGAGACGTTCACGCTTCTCGCTCTCGGTTTCATCCAGGTCTTCTTCTTCTTCGTCATCTTCTCCTAGAGCAAGACGGCGGGCACGCTCAGCCTGTCTTTCGGCGATGCGAACAGCCTTGGGCTTCTTTGCGGCGGCTTTGGCGGCGGCCTCGGCCTTGGCTGCGGCTTCCTTCTTAGCCTTCTCACGCTCCACCTCCGAGTCGTCGGCATCCCATGATTCGAGGACCTGGTGATAGGGACAAGGGTCAGTCAGGGGTTCATACATGAGGGGGGTGCGGGATATGTGACTTACATCGCTATCATCCTCTTCGTCGTCAAACTTGCGGCGAGCAACGGGAGCAACGGCAGAAACAGCAGGGGAGGAAGAAGAGGAATCGGAGTCACTATCCTCGTCATCTACAGAAGCAAAGATCAGCTACAGATGGCGAGATGGAGCAAGGCCGGGGCCATAGTTGTCAGGGTAGTCGAGCGGCATCTAGCGACGACCCCACCGAGTGGAAGAAGGGATAGGCGCATCGAGGCAAGAAGGAGAATACGGTATTCTGGGAGAGTGCCGTGAGCAGAAAAGTGGTGAAGTCTTACCCCATTGCTTAGGAGGCATGATATCGGTCGTGGAAATGTGGTAGATTTCGGGAGAAATTTGTGTGTGCGATTCTAGTTCCGTTGAGGACGTCGGAAATCGTTCGGGTCAGGAAGCCGTAGAGAGTCGTAGTTTCGGTTTAAGATGTAGACAAAGGACGAAGACAGAGAGACAAAGGCGACAAGGTTAACGGTTAGAGGTAGGTGAATGGAAGATGAGCACGGCCGGTTCTCGGACAGTCAAAGAGGAGGAGTAGAAAGGTTTGTGGTTAGGCCGGAGAAGACTGAAAGCGGGCGAGAGGGTTAAGTCTCGGGTCAGGCACAAATACAAGGCAGTAGAAGGCACCCAATTTTGGCTGTTGGCCGCTATGGCCGCTATGGTCGTGGCCGCCTGAACCCGATGAACGGCGCAAGGGAGGGGCCACGGGAAGCACCTACGTAAGGAAGGAGGGGCAACTGGGCGCACGGCGCGTGACTGTTGGAGGGGTAATAATTCTTTTTTTTCTCGCGCCTTTTTTGTATGGTGCTTTGTTATAGCGCGTGGTAATTAACGAGTCTTCGCGTTCACATGTTTTTGTGAGGATGGCCGGGAATCATGTTGATGATGTGTGTCGTAGTCAACGTCTCCGACGGCTGATGTTCACTTTCATGATTCCTTTCACAGGACCTTTTTTTCTTGCAGGTTCCCCGTCGTTTATACATATCGCCGATCGCATGTAGTCAGTCCTCGTGGTTGGTCCTCATTAACACGCGCATTCTCCCACCAACCAACAGAAGCAACCCCAAAAATCTAGCAAATGGGGCCGCCAAAGACGGCGCTTCCACCGGACCCCCGAGTCGCACTAGGTTTAAGCCGTGGTATCAGTAAGGGTCGCCGCCTCATCTCCGTCTCGGGCACGTGAATGAGGTATTTGGCATGCGCAGCACGGCCTTCAGGGACCACGCATCAGTCATCACGGTTGTCGCATTGATGAGTCACGTCATGCGCAAGTCTCAGAGCAGAATTATGGACCTAGTTGCATGGGTGCCCTCGTTCCTTGCGATTGTTTGTTTAAGTTGATTATACTTGAGATACCCTGGAGGGAGACACAGAGAATATTGGGTATGCCAGTCAAGGCGATACTAAACGTTCTATCCAACATACGGTTAGTTACACTCGCCTCTCTTCCTTATTTCCATGCCTCTGCAAATAGAACACTGGGTAATATACAGAGTTGAAAGACAGTTACACAAAGAACCGGTCACCCCGAATTTAATGCGTTGCTGTATCATACAAATGACCTATTCTATCACTGTGTAATAAACTACGAAGACTGACTTACGTAGCTCATAGCCTTTAATCAGTACCCATGCTCTCCGGACTAAGCAGTATTGGAGATAATAATGCAAAACCAGACTTGACTCGATGTAAAAGATACCCCTATAGGAAGCAGATTGTTGTCCACTCCTCGCGCTTCAATGCCAGCATGGTGTCCGCATAGATCCTGACCGGAAACGCCCCAAAGAGTATCCATGATTCCTCACCCATTGCGTCAGTACTCCGTAAACATTACCAGCTGCTGTCAGTCAGACAGGTAGTGGATTTGGCTAGTCTTACAAGCGAGCTGAGGCATATGTAGATAGCTGAGCCATGTGGTCCCCCATGCTCCAGCTACCCGTGACCAACCCGGTCCCATCATCAAATCACAGATAGCCAAATCAAGGATGACCTCGCGCTTTCGCTTCATGGGCGTAAGCACGAGGCGAGCTAAGCTATTTTTTTCTCTTCATCATTGATGGATCCGTCTCCGTCGAGCCCCGACTCACTGGATAGGCGTAAGTATTGAGTCCTTGTTTGGGTCATCAAGTTCCAAATCCGACTGCGCCCGCATACCATCGAGCCCGCTTCCGAGTCCTCCCGATGCCGCACACCGCGAACGCCACACACGCCGCTCAACCTCTGACAAACACCTCGCCGAGCAGGCTTTTTGAGCCTCACGGACCTGCAGCCCGTAGTTCGGGGCCCCCGTCACCCGGAGAAGCAGCCTCAGGCCTTCACCTTGGCTCTCCGGTCTGTCTTCGTGGACTCGTATTGCCTCTCCGCCAGCCTGACCTCTGCTAGCGCAGAGGCATTCTACTCATACTTGCCTCCCGGATGGGCAAGGTGGTGTATAAGTGGACTTGCGCGTGCATTGCCCGAGATTCCTGCGTATATAAGACTGCTCCAACCTTGTCAGGCATGAACTTTTGCTACGCTGCATACTGTATTAGAACAAATACAAGCCTCCTTTTGACGTACCCGAATATTTATATCCCTATATCAAGACTTGACCAGTCTTCCCCTTCGTCCCCATGCTCTCTACTCAGATCCAAACACATGCCCACGCCTCGAGGCAAGCTGCTCAGCTGGGTAAAGCCGCAATACTTGGCTTCGTCCGCTCGGCCTCTTCCTCCACCTCCTTACTTCGATCTCCGGCCGGCCTAAGGTTGGCATGCGTTGCCTATCAACACTCTCAATCCTCACGATCATTCTCAACGACTCCAGCTTCTCAGCTCCGGGACTTCTTCCCTGCCAAGGACACTCCTCATATCCAAACCACCAAGCCCGCATGGCCTCACCATCCTCACACTTGGGAGGAGATGACTGCAGTGGTCCCAGCCCACCGTGAGCCTCGGGGAGCCGGTGACTGGGCGGCCTGGAAGCTCGTGCGCATTGCCAGATACTGTATGGACAAGGCCACAGGCATGGATCGAGCCCAGCAAGTCGATAAGAAGCACCCAACAACTGCCATCGAGGCATCTAAGCCCCTGACAGAGGCACAATGGGTACGGGTGTTTCTTTCCTTCAAGCGTTTGCAATTAACATTGAAGAACTAACATGTGACGTAAGTTGATCCGCTTCATCTTCCTCGAAAGTGTAGCCGGTGTACCAGGAATGGTTGCGGGAATGCTTCGTCATCTCGGCAGTCTTCGTCGAATGAAGCGAGACAATGGCTGGATCGAGACGCTGCTCGAGGAGAGTTACAACGAGCGCATGCACTTGTTGACTTTCATGAAGATGTGCGAACCTGGTTGGTTCATGAAGACGATGATTATTGGTGCTCAGGGTGTATTCTTCAACGGGCTCTTTATTGCGTACCTCTTGTCGCCCAAGATTGTGCACCGCTTCGTTGGATATCTTGAGGAGGAGGCCGTCCACACTTACACGCGATGCATCAAGGAGATTGAGGATGGCCAGCTCCCCAGGTGGACGGACCCTAAGTTTCGAATTCCCGACATCGCAATCCAGGTAAGTGACATATGCAAACACTTACACCCGTCCTTAGTATGCTGACGAGAAACGTGACTAGTACTGGGACATCCCCGAGAATCATCATACCATGAAGGACCTCATCCTATACATCCGAGCTGACGAGGCAGTCCACCGTGGCGTCAATCACACCCTGGGCAACCTCAATCAAACCGAAGACCCGAACCCGTTCGTCAGCCAGTTCAAGGACCGCGAGGCCCCGAAGCCGGCCCTCCAACCCGCTGGATACGAACGTGCTGATGTTATCTAAGTCGCACAGCCTCGATGGCACAATGCACTTGTTACTACTCCGTACCACGAAGCCTGAATACAAAGTCTATTTCGATTGTTATGTGTGGGAAATAAAACGGGGATTGTAGGATAGACGGACGATACCACTGGGCACTGGCGCTATGAGCCCCAAGGCGTTTTTTTTAAAACTATTTTATTTGTTCTTCTGCTGGCTTTGGGGCCCCCAAATCCCAACTCTTTGATATAGATAGACTAGGTACGATGAGTACCATATCGTTCCTAATAGGCGACCCACTGGCCGCGACGTGGTTTGGTGCCATGGAACTTTCTAAAACCAGGAACACAGAGTTCCAACCAGTAAAAGACCCAATTTCAGTGTGGCTGTGAGAAGGATGGGATTTAGAATGTCACCGTCACCGCCGCCAGCCAAAGGAGCTGGCAGCTTGTGCGAGGCAGAAAGGACGGCGGCTGACGACAAGACGGTTGCAATTCGTCGTCATAGAAAGTTTTCTCTTGCAGAACGTCGGTCAGTCAAGCAGTCAGATGTGTCAGACCACAAAGGGACCTTGCACAAAATGCACCGCCTCAGCGAAAGAGTGCTGTTAACCACACAAGGAGCGAGATGGCCTCACGAACGGCCGCCTCATTGTCAAGGGAGAAAGTGTAATTATGGCTGTGGACAGTGTTGACGGGATTGCCCAATAGAGGCTGACGGGCGACAAACGGCACGCGGTCGGTCGTTGACGGAGCCGACTGAAGATGTCCCGGAGTGGCATGGAGAGAAGGGCAGCGTGTGAGTGGGACTCTGAAGTACGAGGTACGAAGCCACAGGAGATGGCATACCGCGCGACCTGCCTGATCCGGGGCAAATATGGTTAAGCTTCTTTTTGGGCCGCGTAACCGCAACCCGATCGGAAGGGCTGCGGAATGTTGGAGATGTGCCGAGCGTGCAGTGGGCAGCTGAAACTGATGCCATCAACGGAGGTAGTATCGGTCAGTGGGAATAACGAATAAATGGGGACATGCAATCTTGTCCCCGAAGGTGATGCTCAGTGCGCACGGCTGGCTCACTATCGTCAGTGCTCGTCGTCGACACGCGCATCAGCAGCCGCCTCGTTAGAGAGTAGAAGCAGTGGCACAGCACAGCCTCGAGTTGTGGGGAACCAGCAGATCGCATCGCGGGCCGCGTGTAAGGCTGGGGCGGAGTCGCGTGGACCATATGTTAGCGGTTGGCCTGGCGAACGCCGGTAGTTTGAGGCTCGAGACTTGACATGGTAGTTTGGGGATGGCCTTGTCGTCGCTGTTGTCGCTGTTGTGGGTTTCTTGGTTTGGGATTTCTGAAGCAGAGCGCAGCAGCAAAAAGCGCGTGTCCTCTAACACGCCCCTCACCCTAGCCTTGTTCTGGGGAGGGGACGATGCCGATAGGTACAGGACATTGGGACGGAGGGGCAGTGTTGCCTCAGTCAGGGCGGGACTCAGGGATGCAAGGGCCCAGACAAGCCCAATTCTATTCTTGTGGTTTCCGTGACGAGATGAGATGAAGAAGTCTGAGGATGAATCATGGACGGGGAGCCTGTCAATTGGGAAGTCATTCAGCACTCATGCGCTAGCATTGGTGGTCCAATCGCGATAAGCCATACGTAGGTTTCATCAGCACGAAACGCCAGCGAATCGAGGCTTGCGGCAGGATAACGGCGTGCTGTCAAAGCGAAGCATGCAGAAGTCAAAGCAAGCTATCTGACTACCTGGCCTGGGGGCGATGAAGAAGACTCTCCCAGCATACACCTTTATCTTTAATAAGCGTGCATTTAGTGTTTATGTCGGTGCTATAGTTCAGGGATATAATTAGCCTTAGGATATGTTTGTTGTGTGTGTTAATGTCGTGGCTTGGTGTTTTAGGTTGGGCGTGTATTCCAATGTCTTCAATGAGAAGAAGAAGCAGACGAAGAAGAAGAAAAATAAAGAGTGGAGAGCTCTAATTCCGCTGCTCGGATCACCAACCAGCATGGAAGTTAACCCCCCGCCAGGCCCTAGCATCCCACCCGACTCCCAGCCTTGATTTCTTAGCGCTTGCACCCCCGGAGATGATGGCCATGGAGATGAGTGACAAGAGGAAAGCGGTTGAATGTGATGCACAGCCTCGGTGATTTCCCTTCTCGTCGAGCCGGAATTTGCTTAGTGACAGAACAGTACTCCCAAGTTCGTTTGGCGAGGTGGGAACATTGCGCAGTTAATTTAGAAACGCGTTGCAAAGGGACCATGGAAAGGATTGGCGGGGGCATGGATGTCTCGGAACTATTGAATGTATGTCGGACGTGTTTTGTTCTCTATCTCTCCATCTGCTAGACTCAAAGCATGTCTTGTCGGTTGGCTTATGCTATGCTCCATCTTGGTGGGCGAATTTGGGTGGGTTATAACATCTTCTCCACACCCTCGTTGCCCACTTGGGCACATCACATCACAGTCATCCCTCGGGGAAGGCAAATATTGGTTAGTGCCTTATCCAGGCCGACAATCATGTATCTGCACTAAACAATTATCACCCGCTCGCTGAAACCCGTAGACTTCCCGTGCTAACGCCAACCACGACCGGCGGGTGTTTTGCATTGCTGTGATGATGGTCTACGGCGGGGCCAATCGTTGGCCAAAACCTCGCTGTAGTCCCCACCATCCTTGCTACCTTTTGCACCCCCTCCTTGGTATCCAGGTGCTAATAGGCTCTACAGTGCCATGTTTAATTTGTCTGTAAGACGGGTGGGGGATGTGGGTAACTATACCAATGCGGGAGTCGCCGATACTGAGCATGTTGTGGCAGCTTGAATATGAAGATGTGGTATGGAAGAAATGTTTTCGAGTGTGCGCAGTCAGCCCTGCTATACAAATGCAGCTCCAGGAGCCCGGCTGTCTCTTAACGCCTTGGCTTTGGTGGGTTTCTGCAAGGTACCTATCTACCTGCCTCCCTTGTCAGTTGGATACCCGCGTAAATTGAGAGGAGGATTTACTTGGAAACATTAAGCAATGAGACGGGAGAGTCGCTGGTAATGCAGCGGGCATCGCATTCACGTGTACATGAGCTTGTCCTGGCACTGGCAAACTCTACCTTATCGTCGGGGTTGTCCTCTTTTCTGGAATATAACACCTTTTCTACCGCGCCTGCCCTGATGTCCTCTTCCGGCGGGTAGCATAGTCAGTCGGCGCCAACTCCCCCACACAAAACCCAAATCCCACAACCCAGAACCACCAAACCTCCAAGCAACACAACATCACCAAGGAAATTCGCCGCCTCCACCTCGCCAATACCGGTACCGAGTACCACCAGTTCACCACAACCGACGCCCATTCCGATACCCCCGGACATCGACAAATTTAGCAGGGCTGTCGTCGCGTCGTCTTCTCCTTGACCCGCTCGTCTCGTTGGACGTCGTGAACCGGCCCGCCCTGTCTTGTTTGCTCTCTCGCTTTCGCACCCCCTGGTACCTTTCTGCTGCCACTGTCCACTGTCTAGGAAGCTAGTCGCCTGGCTGCCCCATTCGCTCGACGTGTCTCTCTCGGTCGCTCTGCACAGCCTCGCCGCCCGCCGCTCGCCGTACCGATTGATCCTCGCCCGCCATTCACACGCCGCTGACAAGCCCGCCCCCGTTTCTCTCCGCCCTTCCACCCTTCCATGGGAATTCCCACTCCCGCAGTCAGCGTCCAAGTCCAGACGGCCAGTCCCAAGTCCCAGTCCCGAGTTCCATCCCCCGTTTTGTCCCCAAGTACTCCAAAAGCCCGGTGCCCGCACTCTATACCCCGTGTCCCAAGTGCTCGCCTACCGACCGTCGCCTAGAATCGTCGGTGTCACCAGCGCCAACAACTTGCCCGCCCGCTCGCCCAGCTTGACCAGCTTGACCAGCTCGCGCCCAGCTCGCCCAGCACCCAGAGCTCTCGCACCCAACCCGCCCGTCACCCACCTCGCTGGTCCCGCACCAAACTAAACAGCAACATCACCACATCCCCACCGCGCCCAACCTCCAGCACTCCCAAGGATTCAGAACCCTTCAAAGGCCGTATTCAAAGCGCCCGCATCCTTTTCCTGACGTCGCATCTCTCTGTTCGAAACAGGGCCCCTCTGTGCGCGCCTCCTACCCCCATCCACGCGTCCGGCTGCTGCGATAGGACCGTCCCCCCGCCCATTGCATCACCCGTGAGCGCACAGCCCCCGGCATCGCCACGGTGCCTGAAGGCTGACTCGGGAGTCTGCCTTGTCTGCTTCTAAACTCGGCAAAATCATGGATCAACAAACTCAACGAGGCCGGTCACCTTCGGCCGGCCATCATCAGCCTCATATAAGTCATTCTCACTCCCCATCGCCGACCCCATACCCACCCAACGAGCAATCTGTTGGTCTTGGTCTCGGCTTGGATCAATCTGTTCAGCAGTTCGCCACCGCAAACAACACTTTCGACTCCTACAACGGGAACAACGGCTTCTTTAGCCCACAGCATTCCCCTTCACTGCCGCCACCCCAGCAGCAACAGCAGCAACAGCAGAGCCCCTTCGCCCAGGCTAGCCTTGCCGACCCCGCCGCGTTCGATCCCAACAACACCAGTCCGTTTGGCCAGCCGGCGCCGACCACCGGCTCCGATCCCACGCTGTCTTACAACGCCCAGGCGCAGCCCGCCTACCTGTCGCCCAACCTCAACGACGGCGATTTCTCTCTCTTTCCGTCATCCGGTGCGCAGAACGATAACTTTAACGCTCCGTTGTTCGACCAACCTACCCTCAACCCCAGCGACATCAACAACATGACGTCCCCACAGACCCATCACTCCCCGACCCCTCCTCATCTCCTCCAGCCCGACGGCCACCATCCCAGCTCAGCCCATCAGTCGCCTGCCTTCAACCAGCACCAGTTCTCCTCACCGCCTAGTGGCCACTCGAGACATGCTTCGCTCGGTCCTGAAGCCGCCCTGCTTCCGCACATGGGCGACTGGACTCAGGCCCAGTTCCAAGGCCACCGCCGCAGCCCTTCAGAGTACTCGGACGTGTCCTCAGTCGCGCCGTCGCCAAACCTTGTCAGCTCCGATACATTTGATGGAGATGTTGGTGGTCACTCCCCAAACCAGCGTCCGTCGGACGGCAGCATGTACGAGTCAGTGATGGGCATGGGCAACTTCAGCATTTCAGACAACAGCCCCGGCCACCAGGGTCGAAGCCCATCCCACAGCCCGGCAATTAGCCCTCGCATCGTCCCGCAGCAGATGCCCGACGTTACCCAGCAGTCTCACTTTGGTCTCCCAACCCTAAACCACGCATATGGAGGTCCTTCCGCATACCCAGATATTCCTGGGTCTGTCGAGGCTTTCCCTACCCTCCAGTCCACTGGTGGTCCTGACTTGTCCCAGATGGCGCCTCCTGCCATCAACATTGATTTTGCGCCCTCAAACTCCAAGCCTATCGCATTTGACGGCCCCAAACCGCGCATGGACCAAGACTCTTTGACGCCCCCGGACCGGGGTAAGTTACCAACTATCTGCCGTATCAAGCTCGTCTAACATATTCTCAGGTCGTCCAAGATCCCGGCCTCGAGCTGTCACTGATCCCTTTCACCCTGGTGGCGGTGGCTTGTTGAACCGCCCTGGCGATGCTAATGGAATGTCCCCGTCTCTCGGTGCTGATCTGGCAGGGCGATCAGATGCCTCCAGGTCGTTGTCGCCTCTTGACAGAGCGGCAGCCTCACCTTCGCGTAGACGCCAGTCTACGTCGGCAGTACCCAATAACGTCATTGCGCTGCGCCTGGCAGATCCGGAGTACCAGAACAGCCAGGATAGTGGTGCCGCCAAGCGAGTCCAAAAGCATCCCGCAACGTTTCAGTGCACGCTGTGTCCCAAGCGATTCACTAGAGCCTACAACTTGCGCTCGCATTTGCGCACTCACACCGACGAACGACCGTTTGTGTGCACCGTATGTGGCAAAGCCTTTGCCCGACAGCATGACCGTAAGCGACACGAGAGTTTGCACTCCGGCGAGAAGAAGTTCGTCTGCAAGGGTGATCTCAAAGTTGGTGGTCAGTGGGGCTGTGGAAGGCGATTCGCTCGTGCCGATGCTCTTGGTCGACATTTCCGATCCGAGGCTGGCCGTATCTGTATCAAGCCCTTGTTGGATGAAGAGATGATGGACCGGCAGCGGGTCTGGCAAGAACAGAGGATGCAGCAGAACATGGCTCACAGCATGGCTCCTCCGGGATCCATGCCCATGGAAGCCTCTACAGCATACCCCATGGACGCTAGTGGCAACTACATGCTCCCTGCGGCACTACTGGCGCAGTACCCTGTTTTGGCGCAAATGAACTGGTCCGGACCTGAGGTCGGTGGTGGTATGGACGATGACATGAGCGGCCGATCATCGTTTGATGCCAGCGACCTCGACGAAGCCGACGACGGTGGCTATGTGAGCGGGCCTGGGACAGGCTACGGTGAAGGTGGGATGAACCAGAACTTTGGCGAAATGGGATATGCCAGTGACTTTGGAGGTCGCTAGTTTGCGCGTAAGCAAGTAGCATATCCCCGTGGTCTCCCTTCTCTTCTCGGGCTTCTTGGGCTCCTTGATAGCCGCCAACGCTGGCGGAAATGCTTGGAAGTATCCTTTAGTTTTGTTGTCAGCGATCTACTCTTTTTTCTTTTTGGATTCTCGGGTGGGATCTGTTTTGATGTATACCGGACGGACTCGGCGCCGACGATGGCGATTTAGGAAACACCTCTGTGGTTGGACACGAAGGTGTGGATATGAATGTCTTGACTTTTTTTTTTTTTGGGAGGGCTCGGGATAGACGGCAATGCGTATAGATACCAAACTGAATCTGTTTGTCTCCTTATGTTGTGTGATGATCGCTATCGATTAGGCATCCTGTGATTATGTCGGCAACGCGAGAGCTGTCTGGTGTCTTGGAGCCCCTTCATGTTATGGATGATACGTGTACAATTTTGATAAAATCAGCCTGACTCTCATTCTTTAACATCCACGATAGACAGGCAGAAGAGTTCAAGCAAACGGTTCCATTGCCAAGTAATCGGCTGAATTATCTATAAGAAGTGAAACCAGTTCCTTGCCCAACCCCGCGTCTATGTTAAGGCAAATAAATAGTATATTCCTCCCAACCGAGCAGAGAGTCCTAGTCAGTGGTTAATCGTGTGATCCCCTTCCTTGTGTCCGTTTCGCAGAGGCAAGTCGCTCTCCAGGATATCTACAAAGACAACCCATAACATTACCCAAAACAACCCAACGCCGTGCGAAGTCCAATTTGCCCATCCCTTGTTCCCTGGAAGCAATCCCCACACCCAGTCTTTGCTGAACGCAAAGCAGCCCGTATACCCTATTTTTTCCCCTGCCGAGAACGCTCCTTCAAGTGAATCCCGTCGTCGGAGGCCGCTACATGCTTCCCGGTCAGGCTCCTACCCCAAAGTAGCTCTTGGCCACCTCATCAATGACCCCGATGCATATCGTGCGGTGAGCTGTGACAACGGCAGCAATAATGAAGGGCATCATAAGAGAGTTCGCCTCGACGACGACATCCTCGTGGATCTCGTATTCGTCACCCACCGCGGTAATCGTACTACCGGTGCCGGTACTATCAGACCCGGCGGGGGACGTGGGTCCGAGGCGCGGCCGGACGGTGTATTCGGCGCGGATGACGACGCCGGCGGGAGCTTCGGCACGGGAGCGCATGCCGTCGGGGATGCGCTGGAAGACGACCTGGTAGGTGACTTCCTTGGAGAGCCCGGGGGCCAAGGTGACGAGCTCAGAGACCTGGAAGAAGCGGACAGAGTCGTCACCAGGGCTGAAGAATGGGTCGTTGTCGATGCTTTCCGGACGCGAAGGAGTCTCGTTATAGCGTGTCATGGTCTTGTGGTTATCCAGGAAAGGGATAAAGCTCTGCACACTGGCGACAACGACCCCCGGGGGGAGGTTGCCGGGGATAGGGATGGCGTGGCTTAATAGGCGTTGCGTCCTCATGGCTGACGATTTAATTGGGAGTTGAGGTGGCGTATGTGATGGAGATGTTGATGTTGATGTAGAGTAGTTATGAGGTGATGGTGATGAGAAAAACAGAGGAACTATCGTCTCAAGTCCAGTGACTCTTTTCTTGTATAAGTGGTGTTGACAGTTACAACTTATCGTCGCCACAGCTGGTGAGAAGGGTGATTAGAGCGAAGACGGGTGGTATAATGAAGTTGACAAGGTCGACGGTGATGGCAATAGTATAGCGTGGTGAAGCCTCTCGTTGTGGACATGGTGATGATATATCGTGTCGACAACGCACAATGCCGAGCGACGACAAGAAGCTCTGCCTCGTGCTTTTCCGTGCTTCCAGCGTGCTCGTGAGCGCGTGAGGCCGTCGAGGCGCGGCACAGTGCTGAGATGAGGCCAAGCGCTGGGAGTGAGCAGGCCACCGGGGCACTGAAGATGACGGGACCTTATCCTGGCGAAGCCGCTTTGGGATAACGGGTTGGCAGCGTGGGAAGATGGTTTCGGGGCCAGGCTTCTCCGGCAACGGGAACGGGAAGGAGAAGATCCGGGATCGCGGCTCCGACCAACGCCGGTGCTGCGGGATGAAGCGACGGGGGGGGCAGCTGGCTGGGGGGTAAGACGGCAAGATACGAAGTATTGCAGGTGGTGGTGAGAGTTGGATGGAGTGAGTGAGGATCGAGGGTGATGAGACGGTGCGGCGACAGCTGATTGGGGGAATTGTGGCGGGCGGATCTGCCGAGCGTGGCTGATGATGAGATGCCCCGGTACGTAGCAGAGATAAAAAATACTACAACATTGCCGCTGCAGCTACCACTGCGCGCTACTGTACCTACTAGGTACCCTACCAGAAGGTGAGGTGCTCTAGAAATATAAGGGTTCAAGCTCTCGGGCTTCTGTACTTCAGGTAAGAACTGCGGTGGCTGAGGAGGGGCGGTGCAGCGGGCAGCGTTTATGTCCTCTCTTCAAGGCTGCTGGACTTTACTCTGCATTCTTTCCATCTTTCCATCTGGGAGAAGGGGATAGATAATCTTTGTCACCGGGAAGATCACGTACAGAAATATTCAAGGATGCAATGGTTAGCCTTGCCGTTATTTGTCATTGCTGTCGACTCCCGTCGCTATAAGAGACGGAGGGACTCCACAGGGGCCGAACAGAAGCGGGGGATTCTTCTATCAAGGGAAAGTCGCCAGCGGACCGTCGCCAGATGCGGATGGACAATTTCCAAGATGGGTAGGTGTCATTTCCGTGTGCGTCAAAGGACCAGCCTCCACGAATTGGATAGTATGTGTCTTGAAAAAAGAAAGAGAAAAAAAAGAAAAAAAAGATCGAGTATTTCGGGATTCAAGGCTCAAAGCATTCACACAAATATGGGTTAGAGGCTGGTAACCCGTCAACTCGGCTCAGTTCCCGTTAAGTTAGTTAGCCCCTCCGTCTCCGAGTCCAGGCTACCGTAGGTGGCCGCCGTGGCGCTGACCCATCTCCGGCCGTCCCCGCCTACCCGGCAGCCCGAGACGAGAAATGAGTTGGGAAGGAAACGCTCGAAGCATCTATGCCGTGACCACACTACTGTATCTCTACGGAACAAAAATTCACATGCAAACGTGGTTCGTTGGCTGCTGAGAATCAAGAGTCGTTTTAGCTTCGGCCGGAATTGACCTCGTCGGATCGCGTGAGGCTGCAGGTGCCCTGCATGACGTTTGACATTCGCGGCGGCCCTACCCAGCAGTACTAGCAATGGACTTGCAGATTACCACAGTCCTGGCCAGCATAGCTATCACCAGTCTGGCTTCTCTACCAAGGATCACTCACATGCTGCAGTAGCAGTATGCTTATTGCCATGTACGTGCTACGACGTACTGGAATAAGCGCTCAAAGGCCCATGTGCACAGCACGGGAGCTAACAATAGCCCTGCCACCCAATTATTTAGGGATAACTCCCGTAACTGACGCCCGACATCCGCAGTGCGTGGATGAGGTGACAAGTGATGAGAGAAACAACAGATGACCCCTCGTTCACAAGTGACTCACACGGCCTTGAATGTACTGCGAATGGCTCGAGGAGGTACACGTGCCTACCAATCCTGGTTGACGCTGCAGGTCTCGACGAATGGGCAAGTAAACTTCTTCGACCAATGTCGTCGGTTCCCAATTCCAGGGTGGCGGGCATCGTCTCACACACTGCGTTCAGCAGCATGAACTTGACTCGGCGAGCGCAGACCAAGTCATTGGCTTATTTCAGAGGAGCTACGTAGGACTGAGACAAAGAGTTAAATATCAAAGACAGCTGAATACATCACCAAGGAGAATCCCTAGCGGGTCAGATTATGGATGCACGCTTCATGCGACTGATGGGTAGGGTGTCTTCGGCTCCCGTTGTCAAGAGACAAGGGTGACATTACAGACAGAACGGGCTCGCAGTGACACACAGCGAGACTGATGAGATGAAGACCTGGACGCAGCAATGCAAAACACATGGCGTCCGTCTGGCGATGCTTGGGCTGTCCGATGACGAAGGTGGACGGCTTCGGGTCTGACCGCCAGAAGTTGGTTGGGCGGGATTGGATGGATGAGCGGACTTCTGGGTTGCTGGTTCAAGACGAGACCCTGCTGCTCAACGCCCCCCCGGACGGCAGAAACTTTGCGGCTTTTTGAACCATTGCACGTTGAAGCGGTGAGAGGTTGACGATGCCTCTTCGGGCCAAATGCTGTGGGCTGCACGAGGCTAAGAGACCGGAGGCACTGGTGGGCCCGTAGCAGCCAAGCACGCGCCAGTTAGTTCCCGACGTCTGCATCTCGCCCGCAGGCCGCAGGACGCCGGTGGGTTCGCGGACTGGGGACGACGACGATGCCACTGCCGTACATACTGTACCTCTGCGTTGGCCGTGTTGATGCCCAGCGGCGCATGTAGCGGTACCGACTTTGATCTCCTACCTTGGTTATTACCTTATTGCCTTCCTTCTCATGAATGCTCAAACCGACTGGGCTAGGGCTGGCTGGGGGGCTGGCTTAATTAGTCCCCTTCCCTACCCGCTGCCGCTAGTCGGTACTGGGCTGGGTTGGTTGTTGGAGTGACGCGGACAAGCTCCGTCCCGTCTGGGTGTGAGTTGAAGATGGAAGGTGAGTCGGCTGGTCGTCGAGGGAACGGATCGGGCCAGAGAGCGAGTCCCGTCCCACCGTGATCCGAGGCCTAATTACATCTACAGTCGCACAACAGTATTCGTACATCGTCAGGGTCCAGGAGCGTGGGTGATCGCGGACGCGGGGAAGAGAAAGATTCGGCAGTGTTGCCGTCCTGTGACGAGTTCCCCCGGACAGTTGAACGACGATCTGGTGGTTAAGATAGGCAGTTGTGCGTAAGGCTGTTGATATGATGACCCTTTGATAGCGGACTCGAGTCCTTAGCACACACAGAGGCCAAAATACCACACGACACGGACACCAGACGCACATATGCACATATTGTACACACACACACACACACACACACACACACACACACACACACACACACACTTGTCTCAGGCTGTTTCCATGTTTGATATCTCGGCCCGCTGGTGGCGACGGCCTGGTTTACCTGAGATGGGATAGGTTGTCTGAGCTCGGCCCCCGCGTGATGTCACGGAGATCGAACGACGGGGCGCAGGGTCTTTTGGAGGGGGTACGACAAGGGCTGGGCAATGGGTGGTGTAGACTACCTCGTTGGGGATGTTGGAAGCATTCCAACGCCCGGCTGCAAACAATTAATGAGGTAGAACTCGCCGGGACAGGCAATGTGATAGCGGAGAATTATAACAGAGATGTTACGTGTACAAACTAGCAAGTAAGAAGACAGGTATATCCCTTCTCCGGGTTGGGAGGCGATCACTAGAGTAGAGGATACCTTAGTTACCTAAGGAGTAATTACCTTGCTGGGCGCGGTTTAACGTTAGCCTTGTGAGTTGGGCAACAAGGACGCATCATTCAGATTTTGGCGTCTTTCGATGATAGAGGGGACATCCCAGCACCTCCCTGGCACCACTCGACAAATCGTGTGTATGTTGTCATTGGGTCTGACTGGTCTTTTTTTTTTTTTTTTTTTGGCGTCGTCGTCGTCAAGCTTAGGTGAGCAGTTGATGCCGTCGTGTACGATGTAGGTCGCCTTGTTGGATAGACAGTCTGTCTGTTCTCCCTAATCTAACACGGACGGTGCACTGCTTTTGAAGGAGGTGGCTGGGAATGGACAATGAAGTCCCTCTGTACACTCTCATTTGCCCAGGGAAAAGTGAAATGCAAAGACAGGCCAGCCAAACATCAAAGACCGACAGGGGGGGGCGAAGATCGGGTCCAGCCAAGCAAGGCGAGCGCCCGACTGGCCTGGCCCTGCAGAGCGAAGCCAGGCAACATCAAGCAGGGCGGATCTGGTTGGCTGAGGTCGTGCTCTCGCTGCACCGTGGTGTTGCACGAGGGTTTATCCTGATGTCCTGGGTGGGTTGCCAGTGGGTGGTAACGGGATCAAATGGCAAATGGGATCAACTGGTGTGTGTCGACCGAACCGGCGGTGGGTGGGCAGGCAAAGCAGGTCAATGTTATGCGTAACAACCGCAACTCGCTCCTTGACGCTCTCACGCGCCTCTTCACACCCTTCCGACCCTCCCCCCCGCCCCCGGCCACTCACACCTGCTGCTGCGTCGATGCGGATGCGCCTTGTGCGTTGTGCATTGTCGACGACCCTGACGCTTCTCAATCGTTGCCCCCGTCCAGAGTGTACCTGCGCATACATATATGTCCCTTCCTCGTGGCAAGTACCTCAACGACTCCCCTTTTTTTTTTCTTCTTGGTCCCGTCGTCGCCTGAACGCACCCCGTCTCCATCTTGAATCTCTCCCGGCGTGTTGCCACATGCTGATATTACCCTGCTTGCCTGGGCAACAAGGGGGTGGAAATTCGAGAAGAAGAGAAGCATTAGCGAGTAAGGGAGAAGACTCTGAAGTACCTTATCAAGTGGTAAAAAAAAAAGAGAACGCCGTTCCTGCTGAACATTGCGAAGTCACGGGCCTGTCTTTTCCCACCTCACCTGCTCGTTTGTGTTAATACCTACACCCAACCCAACCTCCCCCATCTTTATCGGACCCGGCCAAATAGCGGTAGGTACAGTACCTTACCTATCATTGCCTAACGTCTCTCCACCTGGACATTGGGAAGCCATCTGGGAAAGTACGCCTTCAACGGGCGGCTTTCCATGGGCTTGCTTACATGCTGCTTTCACACATAAACCTGACCTAGGCCAGACAGACCTGGACGGATGGAGACATGCTAACGGGAAATATCTCTAGACAAGACGACGACTAGAAATTAAGAGTCGCCCGCTTGCCGTTTCCCCTGCCTGCCAGCCAGCTTGCTAGACATCGTCACTCGCTTGCTCGCTGCTGTTTATGGGGCCGCCCCCCGTCGACTCATCCCCCGCCAGTCGCCTCTTTGCATTACGCCTGGTGTGACGACTGACATTCGTCTGGCCGACGATCCAAACAAGCACACCGGCGTCATTGGCTCCGCGGCCTTACCCGCTCGACTTGATCTTTTGGATCTCTCCTTCTCCTCAAAGGGCCATTATCCCTTTCAACTATCCTCCCTCTTTTTGCTTCGGGAGAAAATTCCAGGCCATTTTGCCCCGGCGTGGCTCAACCTAACCAGACATCGCCTGAGCTAAGGTCCCTTGGCTCTACTGGCACAGACCGAACCTATTGTGTTTGTCCGCGCCTCGACCACCCCAAGAGATTCCCGACTCACGACTAAGATTTGGTAAAAACGGGACGGCGCCCTTGATAAGTCCGTGGCCCAGGGTCTTGATAGTTACCCTGGGAGCCATCTAATTATTGAATTCGCTTCCTCGTACCCGATCTCTTTTTTCTCCCACGGCCCTCGCTCGCACACGTCGGCCAATCTCCATCATAAATCCGTCGCCCGCGACATCGACCTTCCCTGCGCGACATTGCATCACGACCCGTTACGATTCCCGCAGATTCGCACTACCTTCCGTCCGACTCGCTCGCGCACCTGTTCACCGACTTACACGATCCTCTCTCGTGAGCGACATCGACATTTCGACCTCGTTCCCAATCGCTATTTCCACTGCGTCTGGGTTCCCCGTCTAGCATCCCCGCTCCGATCTCCGTCCGGCCCCCGCCATCCACAGCGTCCATGATTGCAACGTCGCTTCGCCTTCGCACGAGCTCCATCTACCACAATGGCCGCGGCCGACGTTTTGGCGTTCACAGAAAGGAGGATAGGAAGCGGATATGGCTGGTCAACGATCCGGCATTCGCCGACGACTGGGTGGGATGAGCGCTCTCTGCGCCTGCAGCTGGGCACAATCGCCCATGCCTGGGTCGCGCAGACATCTCACCAGCAGGTATGTTGTGGTGTTTTGACTTGATCCATCCCTTCGGACCGCGCCCGTTGTAGGTTGCTTGCAAGTGCACTTATTACACTTGACTACCTCGGGTGACGGATCCATCATACCCAAAGCTTATCTGCATCGTCTGTGGCGCTCAACGGTTAAAACCCCTCCGAGTCTGAGTCGATCAACGGGCTTAAGTTATGAGGAGAACCTGTGACGCCACCTCCCGTAACCCACCACGACGGAACGCAACCTCCTCAAAGCCTATCTAACATTCCATCTCTCTAGAACCTCCCGACCTCCTCTTCGCATCGACGTGTGGCCACCAAGGCCCTGATAATCCCCGACTTCATCCCGAAATGGTCGCGCTGCATCCCCCGCACGTGCGAACCGCCCGCTTCCTCCAATCCAGTCATGGACCCCAACGACCCCGACGACCACGCCCGCCCGCAGCTGCCTGCATGGATGGATGCGTTCGCGCCGCATCCCTCGTCCAATGCGCCCCGAAAGCGCCGTGAAAGCGATGATCTGCTCAGCGACCCCGCGTTCGACGTTTCCATCGATTTCAACTCCCAGGAAGGCTTCTACGAAGCGGCAAAGAAGAAGAAGCCGACGAAGCAGTCGCTCCCTCCTCCACCTCCACCAGTGCCGCCACCTCCACCTGCCGACGATCCCAGCAAGGACGACGGTGCTGGTGGTGATGCCAACGGTGGCGATGCCGCTGGAGGTGCTGGCGATGGAAACAACGGCAACGGCGCCGGCGACGGGTGGGGAGACTTCTCAGCAACAACCAAGCCGCCCAAAAAGAAGAAGGGGAAAGATGCACTTGGCGGGGGTTTGCCCAGCATACCCACGAACGACTTCGGTGCCGACTCGTTCGATGAAATCAAGTTGGGTGATGATTTAGGAGGGAAATTGGACTTGAATCTCGGCCCCCCCGACGCGAAGGGGGGGTTTGGGTCATGGGGGGGCATCGGGGGCGCTGGGGCCGCCGCCGCGGGCGGTAGTAATTGGGATTGGGCCGGTGCCGGCTCGGGTGGAAATGACACCGTGGCAGCTCCTGTCGACATAAACATGGACGACAACTCCTGGGGAATCAATCGCGGAAAACCCAAGAAGGCCGGAAAGTCAAACCTCTCATTCGACGAATTCGGTGAAAGTCCAGGCCAGCCCGCGGAGGAGGCCAGTATGGAAAAGGAGGACCCCTGGGGCTTCGGCGCTAAGAAGCCCTCTAGCAAGAAGAAGGACAGCAATACTTGGGGATCCCCTCCCTCGAACGACAAGAAGGATCCCCTTGGACAGGGCGATCTTTGGGGCTTCGATGGCTCCCGGAAGAAGCCCCCCCCCGAATCCGCATCATCCGACAAGAAGGACCCTGAAGACATCTGGGGCACTTGGGGCATCACGAAGAAGGATAGGACGAAGAAGAAGGGCATCATCGACGACTTGGGCCCCCCTCCAGCACCCGCGCCTGATCCACCGCCAGCAGATGACATGTGGGGCGGCTGGTCCAAGAAGGATAAGAAACCTGCCATCTGGGGCGAGTCAGACGTGCCTGACGCAGCACCAGATCCACCAATGCAAGACGACACTAAGAACGAAAGCGATGACTTCTGGAGCACATTCGGTACGAAGAAGAAGAGCGCGGTAGAGGAGGAACGACCTGAGGAGAAGCCCGCAGATGGGTGGTCAGCTTGGGGCCTTGCAAAAGCCGCTAAGAAAAAGGCGTCCATATTCCCCGAGTTTGGTGACGACAAACACGAAGAACCCCAGAAAGGAGATGACGGCTGGGATCTCTGGGGTACCGGGAAGAAGAAGAAGGGTGACCTTATCAGCTTGACAGACTCGGTCCCCCCACCTGCCCCAGAACCCGAACCCGAGAGCAGTGGTGGTTTCTTCGCCTCATGGGGCCTAGGCGGTAAGAAGAAGAAAGCTCCCGAGCCTGCCCCATGGAAACCAGACGCTATTGAGGAGCCAAGTGATGAGTTCTGGAACTCTGTTGGCAAGAAGAAGTCCGACCCTCTACAATTTCTAGACGATACTGCCGGTGAGAAAACTCAACCTGACGATGCGGAGGAGTGTATAAACAGCAAGGCCAACCGAAACGACGACTTTGTTTGGAATTCTTCATCCAAACGAGACACTCAAAGACTTGAATCGGCGCCTTGACTGATCTACTTCCTCCAGCTCCGACCTCCCTCCCCAAGATGAACTATGCTAAACTATATGAACAAATAGGAAACCGACTAGCCGAGGAGCAAGCTGCCCGAGAGGCGGCAGAACAAGCTGCTAAGGAAGCCGAGGAGGCTGCAATTCGTCAAGCGGAAGCAGTCGAGGCAGCAGCGGAAGAAGAAGAGCTTGCTGGCTTACTTGCGAAGAAGGTCAAACGAGGAGGCAAACTCTTGAGGAGAGATGCAGAACGAGTCGCCATCCTCGAGAGCAACGCTGCGACTAGGGCTGAGGACCGAGCCATTCGCGAGGCGGAGGAACAGGCTGCGAGGGAAGCAGAAGATGCTGCCGCCGCCGAAGTTGCCGCCGCCGACGAAGCAGCAGCAGCAGAGGCCGCCGCTAAGAAAGCTGCAGAAGCAGAGGTGGCTGCGGCTATAGCTGCCGAGGACGCAGAAATCGCCACCTTGGTTGCGAAAAAGGCCAAGCGAGGAAAGCTTCCGAGAAAAGACACCGACCGACTCACCTTGCTTCAGGCCAACGCCGATGGACGAGCCACAACACAAGCGGCACAGGAGGCAGAAGAGCAAGCCGTCAAGGATGCTGAGGCGGCGGCTGTTGCTGATGCTGCTGCAGAAGCTGTTGCCGTTGAAGAAGCTGTTGCCGCAGATGCCTGGGCTGCTGAAGCTGCCGCGCGAGAGGCTGTCGAGGCTGAAGCAGCTGAGATTGCCAAGGAAGAGGAGGAACTCGCAGCCCTTACATCGAAGAAAGCGAAAAAAGTCAAGCTGACAAAGAAGGATACAGAACGGTTGACCATTCTCTCCGAAAACGCCGCGAAAAGAGCTGAGGCACAAGCAGCGCAGGAAGCCGAACAGAACGCCCAGGGTGCCGAGGACCAGGCTGCTAGGGAGGCCGAAGAAGCTGCCGCCGCCGAAGCAGTTGCCGCCGAAGCAGCAATCGCCGAAGCAGCTGCCGCACAGGAGGCTGCGGACGCTGAAGCAGCAGCCCAGGCCGCAGCCGACGCAGCTGCAGACGCCGCCGCCGTGGATGCCGAGGCTGCTGAAGCCGCCAAGGAGGAAGAGGAGCTGGAGGCCCTCAAAGCGAAGAAGGCTAAAAAGGGCAAACTGAGCAAGAAAGATACGGAAAGATTCACCGTCCTCGTGGGTCTGACTGTGAACCGAGCCCGGGAGAAGGCTGCCAAGGAAGCCGAAGAGGCTAATGCTAAGGAAGCAGAGGAGCAAGCGGCCAAGGACGCTGAAGAGGCTGCCGCCCGCGAGGCGGAGGAACAAGCTGCTGCTGAAGCAGAGGCGGTAGAGATTGCCAAAGAAGAGGAGGAGCTTGCAGCCTTGGTAGCAAAGAAAGCCAAGAAAGGGAAACTCGGCAAGAAGGACACTGACCGTTTCAACATCCTCACTGAGAAGAGCAACCAACGATTAGCGGCTCAAGCTGCAGCAGCAGAGGCAGCCGCCGTCGACGTGGCACCGGTGGAAGAAAGCGCCGACGAACCCCCGGTAGAAGAACCTCCAGTGGAAGAACCCCCGGTAGAAGAACCTCCGGCGGAAGAAACACCGGTAGAAGACCCGCCAGCAGAAGATCTCCTAGCAGACGACCCGCCCACAGAAGACCCACCAGCAGACCCTGAAACCATTGCAGCGCAGGAGGCCGCAGAAGCTGAGGCTGCCGCCATCGCCGAGGAGGATGCAGAGCGGGCTGCTTTGGTTGCGAAGAAAGCGAGGAAAGGCAAGCTTGGCAAAAAGGACACCGATCGTCTGGACATACTTACCGAGAACGCCAATCAACGAGAAGCCAAAGCTGCCCAGGAGGCCGAAGCACTTGCTGCTGCCGAGGCTGCTGCTGCCGAGGCTGCTGCTGCCGACGAAGCTGCCGCCGCCGCCGCCGCCGCCGAAGCTGAAGCTGCTGCTGCTAGAGAGGCTGAAGCTGCGGAGATTGCCAAGGAGGAGGAGGAACTCGCAGCCCTTACGTCGAAGAGGGCGAAAAGGGGCGGCAAGTTGCCCAAGAAGGATGCCGAGCGTTTCAATATCCTGACAGAGAATGCAAACCAACGGGCTGAGCAGGCAGCGAAGGAAGCAGAAGAGCAGGCAGCAAAGGAGGCGGAACAGGCTGGTTCTTCTGAGGCCGAGATCGCCGCCGCCGCCGAAGCTGATGAAGCTGCTGCTGCCGAAGCTGCCGCTCAGGAGGAAGCTGCTCAGGCTGAAGATGCCGCAACTGCCGAGGCGGCGGAAGCTGAAGCTGCAGCTGCAGCGGAGGCTGAGGCCACTGTTATCGCTGCGGAGGAGGCAGAGTTGGTCGCCCTGTCTGCGAAGAAGGCAAAGAAGGGCAAGCTGGGCAAGAAGGACACAGATCGTTTCAATATTTTGACGGAGAGCGCCGCAACACGAGCTATGGCTAATGCTGATGTGACAGCTGCCAAGGAGGCAGAAGATGCCGCTACCGCCGAAGCTGAGGCCGCCGCCGCCGCAGAGGCCGCTGCAGCGGAAGAAGCTGCAGCTGCTGAAGCAGCTGCAGCAGCAGAAGCCGAAGCTGCCGCCGCGGATGAGGCCGATGCTCCCGAGGTTGTCGATGCTGAACTCGCCGCCATTGCAGAAGAAGAGGCAGAATTGGCTTCTCTGGAAGACAAAAAGGCGAAGAGGGGCAGGCTCGGCAAGAAAGATACTGATCGCTACAATCTGCTTATTGCGAACGCCGAGGCACGAACTGAGAAAGCAGCAGAGGAGGAAGCCGCCGCTGCCGCCGCTGCAGAAGCTGAGGCAGCTGCCGCTGCAGAAGCTGAGGAGCAAGCCGCTGCAGAAGCTGAAGATGCCGCTGCAGCAGAGGCTGCTGAGGCTGAAGCCGCTGTCATCGCTGAGGAAGAAGCTGAGCTTGTTGCTCTAGATGCTAAGAAGGCAAGGAAGGGCAAGCTGGGCAAGAAGGATACAGATCGCTACAATATCCTTACCAACAACGCCGCTCAGAGAGCTCAGAAAGCAGCAGACGAGGAAGCAGCCGCAGCCGCCGCCGCCGCCGCAGTAGCAGATGAGGCTGAGGCCGAGGTTGAGGAGGCTGCGCCTGATCCCGTGGAAGATGTTCCAGACCCCGACGGTCTCGAGGATGCCGACGTTTTCGAGGATGCGGATGTTTTCGAAGACGCAGCGGATTCTATTGCTCCAGACGAACCTGCTATTGACGAGGAGGCTGATGCTGCTGCCGAGGAGCAAGCTGCCAAGGAAGCTGAAGAGGCCGCTGCAGCAGAAGCTGCTGAGGCTGAAGCCGCTGCTATTGCCGAAGAGGAAAGCGAGTTGGCAGCTTTGGAAGCCAAGAAGACAAGGAAAGGCAAGCTGGGCAAGAAGGATACAGACCAATACAATATCCTGACCGAGAATGCCGCTCAGAGAGCTTCCAAGGCAGCAGAGGAACAGGCCGCTGCTCAGGCAGAGGCGGTGGTGGCAGCTGATGCCGCCGTTGATGAAGAAGCTGCCGCTGCCGAAGCTGCTGCCGCTGCCATCGCTGAAGAGGAAGCTGAGTTGGCTGGTCTAGAAGCAAAGAAAACCAGGAAAGGAAAGCTTGGCAAAAAGGACACGGATCGGTACAACATCTTGTCTGAAAGCGCTGCTGCGAGAGCCGAACAGGCTGCACAAGAACAAGCTGCCAAGGACGCAGATGATGCAGCCGTGGCAGAAATAGCTGCTGCTGAAGATGCTGCCCTCGATGAAGAGGTTGCTGCTATCGAAGCCGCCGCCGCCGATGCTGCTGCTGCTGAGGCCGCTGCTGAGGAGGCTGCTGCTGCCGAAGCTGCTGCCGCACAAGAAGCCGCCGCCGCCGCCGAGGCAGCCGCCGCCGCCGAGGCAGCTGCTGCCGCCGCAGAAGAAGCAGAGTTGGCTGCCTTGTCTGCCAAGAAGGTAAAGAAAGGTAGACTTGGCAGCAAAGACACTGCTCGCTTCACTATCCTCACTGAGAATGCGACGCAGCGAGCTGAGAAGGCAGCTGAAGCACAGGCAGCGGCAGCAGCAGCCGAAGAGCTTGCTATGATTGCGGCAGAAGAAGAGGAGTTGGCCGCGTTGTCTGACAAGATGGCAAAGAAGGGCAAGCTTGTCAGGAAAGACACCGAACGTTTCAACCTCCTCAGTGAAAAAGCGATGCAGAGAGCCGAAAAGGCAGCAGAAGAGCAAGCAGCTAGGGACGCCGAGGCCGCTGCCATTGCAGAAGCTGAAGAGGCTGCTGCTGCAGAAGCAGCAGCAGCAGCAGAAGCCGAAGCTGCCGCCGCCGCCGAAGCTGCTGCTGCCGCCGAGGCCGCTGCTCAAGAAGCTGCCATTGCCGCCGAGGAAGAGGAGCTTGCTGCACTGTTAGCCAAGAAGGCCAAGAAGGGCAAGCTAGGCCGGAAAGACACAGACAGGTTCAATATTCTGACCCAGAATGCTACAGAGCGTGCAGAGGCAAAGGCTGCGAAAGAAGCGGAGGAGGCAGCTGCAGCTGCGGAAGAAGCCCCTGTAGAGGAGGGGGCCGAGGAGGAGGAGGAGGAAGAGGTCCCAGAACCGGTTCCTGAAGATGAGGAGGCCGAGGAGGATGCCCCCCCTGAAGTCGAAGACCCACCTGCGGAGGAACCTGAAGAGCCCGCTCCCGATGCCGACGAGGAAGCAGTTGCTGCCGATGAAGAGGCTGCCGCAGCTGAAGAGGAAGCCGCAGCGAAGGAGGCCGCCGAAGCTGAAGCGGCTGCTATTGCTGCAGAGGAAGAAGCAGAGCTTGCAGCGCTGGTTGCGAAAAAGGCGAAGAGAGGCAAATTGGGTCGCAAGGATACCGACAGGTTCAATATTCTGACTGACAATGCGACCATGCGGGCTGCAGAGCAAGCTGCCAAGGAAGCTGAGGAGGCTGCTGCTGCTGCCGAGGTCGAAGATGCTGAGGCTGAGGCTGAGGATGATGAGGCTGAGGATGATGAGGCTGAGGAGGTTGAGGCCGAGGAGGTTGAGGCCGATGAGGTTGAGGCCGATGATGTTGAGGTCGAAGATGCCGAGGCCGAAGATCCTGAGATTGACGAAGCCGCTGAAGCTGAAGCCGCTGCTGCTGCTGAAGCCGCTGCGCTGGAGGCTGCCGCCGCCGAGATTGAAGCAGAGAAGGCAGAGCTTGGGGCGTTGAAGGCGAAGAAGGCCAAAAAGGGTAAACTTGGCAGGAAAGATACTGAGAGGTACACTATCCTCGTAGGACTCGCCGACAAACGTGCCGAAGAGCAAGCTGCCAAGGACGCCGAAGAAGCTGCTGCGGCGGAGGCTGCTGCTGCTGAAGAAGAGGCTGCTGCGGCAGAAGAGGCTGCTGCGCAGGAAGCCGAAGAGCAAGCCGCCGCAGAGGCAGAGCAAGCCGCCGCTGCTGAAGCTGAAGCCGCCGCCGAAGAGCAAGCTGCCAAGGACGCCGAAGAAGCTGCTGCGGCGGAGGCTGCTGCTGCTGAAGAAGAGGCTGCTGCGGCAGAAGAGGCTGCTGCGCAGGAAGCCGAAGAGCAAGCCGCCGCAGAGGCAGAGCAAGCCGCCGCTGCTGAAGCTGAAGCCGCCGCCGAAGCTGAAGCAGCAGCTCTTATCGAAGAAGAGGAGGCCGAACTCGCAGCATTGGACGCAAAGAAAGCCAAGAGAGGCAAGCTCGGCAGGAAAGATCTGGAAAGATTCCATATCCTGACAGAAAATGCGACTCAGCGCGCCGAAGAGCAAGCTGCTCGGGAGGAAGAAGCGGCTGCTGCTGAGGCTGCTGAGGCCGCTGCAAGGGAAGCCGAAGAGCAAGCGGCCCTGGAAGCAGAGGAAGCTGCCGCTGCCGAGGCTGCTGCCGCCGCCGAGGCAGAAGAGGCCGCTGCAAGAGAAGCTGCTGAGGCGGAAGCTGCGGCGATCGCTGAGGCGGAGGATGCTGAGCTTGCTATGCTAACGGCTAAGAAAGCTAAAAAGGGCAAGCTCGGCAGGAAAGATACAGACAGGTTTCATATCTTGACTAAAAACGCCGAGGACCGGGCTGAGGAAGCTGCTGCAAAGGAGGCAGCGGCAGCGGCAGCGGCAGCGGCTGCTGCAGAAGCGGATGATGATCTGGATGCGGATCTCGACCCTGAGGAGGTGGAGGAAATACTCAAGGCCGGAGAGAAGGACCCCGGAGAGGAGGAGGAAGAATCATACGAGACTCCTGACGAGGGTGATGATGCCGAGGAGGAAGAGGAGGAAGAGAAAGCGGAGGAAGAAGAAGAAGAAGAAGAAGAAGAAGATGTAGTCGTGGAGGAAGCTGTTGAAGTGGAAGCTGTTGAAGTGGAAGCTGTTGAAGTGGAAGCCGCTGACGAGGAAGAGGAAGCCGAAGAGGTCGATGCGGTTGAGGAGGATGAAGAAGAGGACGAGGAAGATCCCAAAGAAGAAGCTGCCGAAGAGGAGGTTGCCGATAGGGAAGCCCCTGAAGTTGTTGAAGAAGAACCTGAGGACCCTGTCGAAGAGGAAGCGCCCGTTGAGGAAGAGGTCATCGAGGTTGTCGAGATGCCTAAGAAGTCTAAGAAGAGCAGGAAAAGCAGGTCTCGACGGGTCACCGACGTTCCACCTCCCGTTCCACCACCCGCTCCCGACCCGCCAATGGATCCCCCATTGACACCTCCACCCGAACCAAGATCATCCAGGAAGGATCGGCCAAAGATGAGCCGGGAAGGGGCTTCGTGGAAAACTCCTCGTGAAGAGAAAAAGGACAGGAGGTCGTCTAAATCTAAGTCCAAGGCCAAATCGAGTAGAGGAGGGGAGAAGGAGGAAATGGTGTCCTCGAAGGGATCTTCTTCAGACAAGACACCAGGACGACCCCGAGTGCCTCTTTTCAGCACCCCACCTATCACTCGTTCAGCACCTACGCGCGAGAAGAGACCCGGCATGAGCAGCAAGCGACGTCACACGACGATGTCAGCACGTGGCCTCGCGTCCCCGCCTCCAGAAGATATCCCCGACAAAGCAAGAGGAATCCTCGGGATGGACAAGGACAGGTCGAGCCGAAGGAAGTCCCGTAAGACTCGGTCAGGAGAGGACGATGACATCGAGATGACTGGGGCTCTGGACCCTGACGAAAGCCCCGAGAAACCTCAACGCCGACGGTCGAGACGGACCCCCCCTGATGAGGACATTATCATGGTCGATGCCGGTGGCCCTTCTGAAGCCCCTAAACGCAGCTTATCAAACGCGAAAAAGGCCGGCTTCGGTGGTCTTTTCTCAGGCCTTATGACACCTAAGTCGGAGCGTCCGGACCTACCACGGCGTCGCAATACTTACGCAACTACCGATGAAGAGGCCTTGCGCGCCGCACAGATGGATGTCGACGCAGAACTTATTGATCCTGAGCGAGAGGCCCGACGTGCTGCTCGCAGAGCTAAACGAGCTGAGCGTGAGGCAGCCGGGCGCCCGGAAGAGGAACCGAGACGTGACAGAGATGAGGCCCGACGCGAGCGCCACCGACGCCGTGAGCCTGAGGCCGATCCTCAACGAGATGAGGATAGGGAGGCACGGAAGCAGGAGGAGAGAGAGGCTCGGCGGGCAGAACGGAGGGCGGCTCGTCAGCGCGAAGACGAGGAGCGGCGAGCTGAGGAGGACCGCGAAACTCGCGAAGCTCGGCGGGAGGAGCGACGTCGTTTGCGTAAAGAGAAGGAAGAGGCTGCGACCGCCGCGGCCGTGGCAGAAGAGGAAGAGGAGGCTCGCAGGGCAGCCAGACGCGAACGTCGAAAGTCCCGTCAAGTCGATGCATCCGAAGACGACTCTGAGCGCCGACGCCGACGCGAGGCCAGAAGGGCAGCTCGAGTAGATGAGGAGCACGAGGAGGTCGTTGAGGGCGAGCGCCGGCGGAGCCGTCGACAAGGTGGCGAGTCAGTGGACGAATACGGACAATCTCGAAGAGCCCGGCGGCGCGCGGAGCGAGAGGTGCCAGCATGGCCTCACTCTGGAACGTCATCCTGGGTTAAGGAAGTTTCGGATGCTCCACCACCACCTGAGGATACTAGGCGGGGTCAGGGCGCCGAGGATGGCGAGGAAGACGAGCAGGCCGCTCGTGAAGCCCGTCGAGCCCGGCGGCGCGCCAAGCACGGAGATGGGACGCCGGAGGATACAGATGATCAACCGAGGCGACGTGTGAGGCGGGAGGATCGCCAGAGACGATCTGAGGGAAGCGACGAGCGTTTCCAGAGCCGGCGCAGCTCGACGTTCGCGGACCCGGTAGTGCCACCAGCTCGAACCAGCTGGTGGAGGAAGATTGCAGGATAAAGAAGGATGAAATTTAAGGGAGTGCGGGCGATGGATGCATGGGATGTACTACTGAGCGAGCGTGTTTTAAGTGTTTTTTTGATATTGTTTTCACCACCACTACCACGAGAACTACGACGAAGCGTACCACGACGATCAAACCACCATTTCGATCACCAACCTTCGACGGGATTGTCGCTTGTCGCTCGAACGATGCAGGAGATAGAAGGGACGCCATGTTTGACTTGAGAATTTTGGATTTTGGGCATTAGTATGCCGGACACGCAGCGCATCTTTTGGAGTTTAGCATGGGATGGATGGTTCTGCGACAGTCCATCCCCTTCCTCCCTCGGTCGCCCCTTCGGATATTCGCCGTCGTCGGGAAAGGGTAGGGTAGGGGTAGAAGGCGTTGACTATACGGCGTGTATACCCCGGGGAAGTAGCGGCGTGTGAGTGAGTTGAGTGAGTGGTGCATTTTTGGGAACCAAGGGATATTGTTGTCAACGGCGATGACAGCCACGACATATCCTCCTCCCTTGCATAATTCTACCTTCAGGCTGCCTATTCAAGGAGTCTTTACCTTATGTATTGTACGAGTGTGGTGTACCCATACAGGGCTCCCCGTACGATATCAGGTTCTGGGTTTAGCATAGCCAGATTAGAACGAAATACCAAGTTGATGATTCCCCCTCTTTTGATGCCTTGAGTCTTGAAATCGAAGTATTCTGTTGACATGTGATGATGAACTTGGTGAATAGTGTAGATGATTTAGAGTACTTGGGTTATGTGCATTCGTAGAACGCTTGGAAGACCCTCCGAATCGGGCGGGATGGAGCATTGGAGCGGGATGAGCCGAGAGGTACCTGCCAGTGGTGAGTTGTGGCTGTTGTGCTTTTGAAGCTGACCCGGGACTAGTAAGTACTGTCAGTATTAATTGTCTACGAATCGGTACATGTAAATTGTTTCCATTCCCTACTTCGACCCTAAATTGTAGTGCTTGGGAGGCGTTTCTTAGTTGAGTTGTCACTGGGAATGTCAGACGCCCCCGGTAAAGTCCAGGTACTTACATAAGTACCTAGGCTACTATACTTCGCAGGTCTATTTCAAGGGGTATCTTGGCTATTTATTGCTTGACACAAGTCCACATTCTTAATTCAATCCTTCTTTAATGTATTACTCTCTTATGCCTCCGTGATACTCTTCACGTAGGTAATTGCTAAGGGTAGGTAATTACTAGGTAAAGGTCTTGTACTGGTGGCGATGTTAGACGGCCGATGGATACTTTATTTCTGCGGGACATGACGCGCATACCTCAGGTACTGCCGCCTGTACTAGTAGTTAGTAATTGGCTGGGACTCGGTGTTAATCAACGACATCCACGTTTCCCTCCACGTCAACCTCTCACCCACGGACCCGAGTCGCAAGGCTGACCACACCTTGGCCAAACCGCGACAACGTCCAGCTCGTGCATGCCATGAACGACTGACGACCGGTCTCCTTGCTGCTGTTCTTCTTCTCGCTCCCTTTTCTTTTGCTGTTTCCGACCCTGTCATTCTTCGTCCACTCCCTCCCCAGCGATCGACGTCTAACCGCTGACGGGGCGGTTCACGACCGACACCAACACGACAGAACACACCGCGACACCCGCCGACATCGCTAGTTCAGTCGCTCACACCCATCGCCCACCATGGCTGCCCCGGGCAAGCAGGCGTCATCGCGCTGGGGCTCGTTCCTCTCCCAGGCCGTCGCCGGCGTCGAGTCTCGCCTCGACAACATGCTCACCGAGGGCGAGGAGGCCGAGCGACAACGCCAGCAGGGTCTCGCAAAGACCGGTGCTGCCAACAAAGCTCCCCAGTCTGCCCAACAAGCGAAACCTGCCGCGAAACCCACTGCCGGTGCGTCTGCTTCTGCGAGCTCTTTGTCTTCCCTCTGACCACTAGCTGATCGTCCATCCATCACAGCCGCCACCAAGACCGCCCCGAGCTCGAGAGCCAACGATCGCCTCCAAGCACGACTTGCCAAGGCCGTCGCCGCCAGGAACGCCCAGGCTGCCGGCTCATCCTCTCCGCGCAGTTCCGTTGACCAGCCCAGCCCCACCTCGACAGCTCGCGCCTCGATAGACCAGGAAGCCTTTCTCGGTGCCGATGCTGCTTCTGCCACATCTTCTCCGGCGCCGTCGCGGTCGACGACGCCCGCGCCAGACGCTTCGGCGAGCTCTAAGGAGGCTGACGAAATCGTCAAGCAAGAGCCTCCCAAGCAATCCATGATGCCCGAACTAGCACCGAAATTTACACCCGAACGTCCATCGATTGATAGCGCTACTAGCAACGCGACACCTAAGTCCGAAACGGAGATTGAATCCAAAGTCGAAATAAAAGCCGATATTCAGCCCGAGAACCAGCCCAAAACCCTTCCCGAGCACGCCAAACAAAACGAGGAACATAAGCAGCAAGATACACCAAAAGATAACACCGAAAAGGGTGATGATCATTTTCAAGACTCCGGTAACTTGAATGCGGCTCCGGAGAACACTAAAGAAGTAGTTACTCGGAAGCAGGAGTCTAAGCTGGATACACCCAAGGAAGACACCGAGAAGCAAGATGCTAAGGAGGAAGAGGCCAGTAGGCGGACTCAAATACCAACGCCTCCCACAGAGCCCCAGGCTAAGACCTCGCAAAACAATGAAGATATTGAGGCTATTAAGGCCCGCCAACAGGAGGAAATTCAAGAGTACGTTGAGCGGATAGACGCCCTCCAGGCCAAACTACAATACATGTCCAAAAATTCCGCAGATGCCGCAAAAAAGATCAAGGCAAACGCTCCGTCTGGTAGCACGGAGCGCAAACTGGCGGAAAAAGATGAGAAGATCGCCCTGTTGATGGAGGAGGGTCGGAAGCTCTCGACCTCTGAGCAAAAGTTCCGGACTGCCATTCGAAAACTAAGAGTTCAGCTTGCAGATAATGAGAAGCAGCACGATGAGCTGAAGAAGAGCAAAGAAAAAGCGGCTGCTGAGCTTGAGGCCATGCGCAATCACATGAATAGCAACGAGGAACAGGAGAAGCAAAATGACGAAGTGCGCAAAGTGAGCACTGCTTTACAGAAGGAAATTGATGCTCTGAAGAAGGACAACGCGGCCAAGGATGCCGCACACAGGCGTTCGGAACAAGAGGCAAGGACGAAAGCCGAGCAGGCGGAGTTGGCGAGTGCTGAGGCCCACAAGAAGGCTCTGGCCGTGGAGCGAGCTCGACAAAAGGAGCTCGAGGACACCATTTCGAGTTTTCGGGCAGAAAATGAGGCCCTGTCAAACAAGGCACGTCTAGACCTCTTAGAACGACAGGAGAAGCTGGACCGTGCGGTGGAACGTAGCCGCAACGTGGAAGAGGAGCTCAAGCTAGAGTTACAGGTGGCGGAGAGCAAGCTCGAAGGGATGCGAGTAGCAGCTGAGGAGGCTTCCTCGGGCTCGGGGGGGGACTCCCAAATCAAACTGATCCGGCAAATCGAGACGCTACAGTCGCAGTATGCCTCAGCTAGCGACAACTGGCAGGGCATCGAAGCGTCCCTGCTAACCAAGGTGTCCAACCTTGAAAAGGAGAAGGACGAAGCCCAACGACGCGAGTCGGAGATGCGAAAGAAGGCTCGGGACTCAGTAAGTTGCCTCATTCCTATTTTTCACATTATTTCAGGATCGTACTTACTCTTTCATAGGCTAGCCGTTGTAGACGCCTTGAAGATGAGTTGCAGGACGTTACTCCAGCTCTCGCAACTGCCCAGCAGGAGCTCGAGATATGCCGTGAGCAGCTCTCTGCTCTGCGCATCCAATCCAAGACCACGGAGACGGCTCTTGAACAAGCACGAGCAGACCTGGAGAAACAGCAACGCTCTGCCAACAGAGAATTTGGGGTCGAGGCCGAAAGGCGGCAGTGGGCGGACGATGTAGCTGGATCCATGTATAAGGGCCAGAGCCGACCAGATTCACCCCTGCTCTCAGTGCATCGAACCTTCAGCTCCGACTTGATTGGTCTCCCGGTGCCCGGTCGACCATCGCGACGGTCACCTACTCCCGGTAGTATTCCTGATAGTGCCGAGGGCATGTTCTTCGGTCGGCGCCTCTCAAACCAGCCTCCTCTCAGAACTAGCACTCTCTCTACGTTAGGGTCGGGGATACCACCTCCCCCGATGTCCCCATTCGAGCAGACAGAGTCGCCCCGAGCTACCTCACCACCGGCAGACCGAGACGACGACCTCGATTCATTTGCTCAACGGAACGTGGCGCAGGATATGATATCTGTGTCGACTGTAGGAGCAGGCCCCTCGGTGCAGCTGGTTGAGAGAATGAGCGCCGCCATCCGCAGACTCGAGGCCGAGAAGGTGGCGGCAAAGGAGGAGATGGCGCGCGTGTCTGGCCAGCGCGACGAGGCGAGGACTGACATGGTTGGACTGATGAAGGACCTGGAGGCCGCTAAGTCGGCTACGGCACGGGTGACGGAGCTCGAGACCGAGGTCAAGAACATCAACTCGAGATACCAAACTACCTTGGAGATGCTAGGTGAGAAGAGCGAGCTCGTTGAGGAGCTCAAGGCAGACGTGCAAGATGTCAAGGACATGTATCGCGAACTAGTAGAGCGAACGGTCACATGAACGGCCCCGGGTATCTTAGATAGATGACGGTTTTGTTTCTCTTCTGTTTTCTTGCTTGTATTTATAGCTACCCCGACAGCTCGATACCCTCCCGCTCGGCACCCTGTATCACATATTGGCGCACCTTTTATGAAGAGTTAGATGGAGTTTTTGTTTGGGTGGGAAAGAGAAGGGGGTTAGAGGTCAGGGAGGGGTTTTTGTATCTTCCAACTGTACATACTTCTTTGTCTGGAGCCAGATCAATGGCCAGGATTTCTTCGTTCGTCTTGAGCGTGAAGTCGGCTCCTTCTTTAATCAAGACAACGGCCGTGTCGCCTGTGTGCGCAGTGTTAGTGAAGTCCGGGAGATGAGTTATCAATAAACCCAAGGGAGGATCTATACCATGACCCTCTGCGATGGCATGATGGAGCGGTGTATAACCCTCGTCGTCGGCGGCATTCAAAGGACTCTTGTTCTTAAGTAGGAGGAGGACCATAGGCGCAGAGCCCGCGGCGGCGGCGCGGTGGATGGGGTATTGGCCACGGCGGTCGCGGACCCGAGTTGATGCCGGTGGTTTGCCCTCGATGAGGATACGGGCAAGGTCCAGGTTCTTCTTGGAAGCGACGAAGTGGAGGGCAGTCTGGCGCGATGAGTTATCCTGTGCCAGGAAGTAGTTGGAGCGAGGCGTGGATAGGAGTTTACCTGTCCGCGAGAATCTGCACGAGGTGTATCAGCATTCCGCCCCCAGAATCGAATAGGAAGTTTCCACTTACTCTTAAGGTTAATATCGGCGCCTCTCTGGATGAGCAGGTTCAAAACGGGTTCGCTTTCAGGAACGCTGGCAGAGATCATGAGCGGGGACCATCCGATGTCGTCCTAGAGAGGATTGGGGCGTTAGCTTTGTGATAGACTGAAGTTGTTGGAGGGGAAAAAATTCATAGATACCTGGACATCCGGATCGAAGTCCCGCTGGTTGGCGAGCAGGAGGATGATGTCTAAGTTGTTGGAGGATGCAGCCCAGTGGACGGGATATCGGCCATCGTCGTCCTTGCGCTGGGATAGCTTGGGATCGGCCTTTGGATATATTTGTTAGTCTATGTATAACAAAATACCCTTGAGTTTCTGGAGTTTAATCGAACCTTTAGCAGGGCCTCCGCAACCGTGACTGTGAAATAGTTAGCTTGGCATCATGAAGTATCGTGGATGATGGTGGGTTGCATCATGAATGCTCGTACTCACCCCGCCCTTCACGGGCTGCGGTGTGTAGCGGAAATCGATCGTTGTCAGTGTCCATTGGGCCAGTATTTGTGATGGAAGGGAGCAATAATTGACAAAATACAGGGCAGTTGATATCAGAACTTGTGCAGACTTCAGAGTGACTGAGACGCTGAGCAGGCAGGTAGCTCTGTTACGTACATCGATATCGTTGTACGACAGTGCGAGCTCACTGAACAACTGTGGCGCACCACCACGCGACGCCACACGCGGCTACACAGCCTTCAACCTCCATCCCATCGCAACTTTTGTTCAACCTCGCAACTTTTCCATTCCCTCCACGACGACACACCTCTCCGCCGCCGCACCACCACGCACCATGGAGATACCCGAGGTCCCCCAGGATGCGCTACATCTCAGCGCCCTCGCCGCGCAGAACGCCACGGCCTCGCGCGGCCTCTTCCACGCACACGTCCCTGGATACAATCCCCACGTCAAGCGCCCGAAGCTCGACGACGCGTCCGAGGACCCCCTTCTGAAGCGCCGCTTCCGCACAGAGTACGCCGACGTCGAGTCCCTTCCGCCCTCAATCGCCGCCAAGATGCCCAGCAAGCAGGCCGGCAAGAAGGTCGCCAGGCCCGCCGCCGCTGGGAGGCCCGCCCCCAAGCTTCTCGAGGCCGCGCCCGGCTCTAAGGCGACTAGCAGCGAGCCGCAGAGCATGAGCCTCACCATGAGGGGCGCGTCGGCCATCCAACAGCCCAAGCCGGAGTGGCACGCGCCGTGGAAGCTGATGAGGGTCATCTCGGGTCATCTGGGCTGGGTGCGCAGTCTGGCTGTCGAGCCAGGCAACAAGTGGTTTGCCAGCGGTGCGGGCGATCGCACCATCAAGATCTGGGACCTGGCGTCGGGCTCGCTGAGATTGACGCTCACCGGCCACATCAGCACCGTTCGCGGCTTGGCCGTATCCCCTCGACACCCGTACCTGTTCTCGTGCGGTGAGGACAAGATGGTTAAGTGCTGGGATCTCGAGACGAACAAGGTCATCCGCCACTACCACGGCCATCTGAGCGGTGTCTACACCCTTGCGCTGCACCCCACGCTAGATGTCCTTGTCACCGGCGGCCGAGACGGTGTCGCCAGAGTCTGGGACATGCGCACGCGCAGCAACATTCACGTCCTCTCGGGACACACCGGCACCGTGTCCGACCTCGTCTGCCAAGAGGCCGACCCCCAGGTCATCACCGGCTCGCTCGACTCCACTGTGAGGCTGTGGGATCTCGCTGCGGGCAAGACGATGGGCGTCCTCACACACCACAAGAAGGGCGTCCGGGCCCTGGCCACGCATCCCTCCGAGTTCACCTTTGCCACTGGCAGCACCGGAAGCATCAAGCAGTGGAAGTGTCCTGAGGGCGCCTTTATGCAGAACTTTGAGGGCCATAATGCTATTATTAACACGATGAGCGTCAACGAGCAAAACGTTTTCTTCTCAGGAGGTATGCTTTCTCCTCCCTCTCTCCCTCTACCGTGACGACAGAACCTAGGCAACATACTGACTGTTCATTTACTATAGCCGATAATGGCTCTATGAGCTTCTGGGATTGGAAATCTGGCCACCGCTTCCAGTCTCTCGACACTACCGCTCAGCCCGGCTCTCTTGACGCCGAGGCTGGAATCATGAGCTCGACCTTTGACCGCTCTGGACTGCGTCTCATTTGTGGAGAGGCTGACAAGACAAGTGAGCATTATCCCTTAACTAAATTCACGCCTCTTTCAATATATTAATACAAGTCTCCAGTCAAAATTTGGAAGCAGGATGCAACTGCCACTGAAGAAACGCACCCTTTGGACTGGAAGCCCACTCTTGGACATCGGAAGTTTTAGACACCCGGCGAGGCTCCATCTAATCAATCATAATGGCCGGATTGCTTAACCCTTGCTACCGGAGACGCTCTCTCCGGAGCTCTTATTATTACATACATCATACACCAATACCCAAGGCTCTGAGGTCTCCATCATCGCGGAGCGCCATCTTCACTTCATCGTCTGCTATGGCCAGACGCAACTTGCTTGACCGCTCCGCGCGCTGGGCCTCAAGGTTGATAAGGCCAGCCGCTACTAGGTCAAGTGCCGCCGCGTGGATATGTCCGGGCCTGGACATCTGGCGTTGCCCAGCGGCCTGTGTTCCCTTCAGACCGTTTGCAAGAACCCGCGCCATGCCGGGCAGCGCAGGCGGAGCTCGGAGGCTGGCCCGGTAAATCTCGTCGAGGGTCTCTCCAAAGGTCGTCTCAGCCAGGCCCGCCCTGCGAGTCCGCAGCAGCAGCGCTGCCATAAGGAGTTTCGACATGAGGGGAAGACCGCGGATGTGTTGCTGAATGGGATTGGTGGTGGCCTCGTTAATGGCCTTTTTGATAGTGGCAATGGTGACTCGTCCGATCCCCCGTGGTTGGCCTTGGGACTCGGCCAACCGCTCTCGCTTGCTGGGTGTGGTAGGATCCCCTGGGACTTCGGCTTCAGCTAGCTCGACGGCTCGGCGGCAGATGTCCAATGCTCGACGGGCATCTCCGCTGACAGCCGCGACTTTTCGACTAGCGAATTGAATAGCGTCTGGATCTACAATATTGCCAGGGACTCCTTCCAGACGTGACTGTATAATCTTCATGAGTTGCTCGTGATTGTATCCAGGAAATGTGATTCGAGTAAGGCCTGTCGCGATTAGTAAAGTAACGACCAATGCTTGGCATTGGTGAAATACCTAGACGACTGCTAATCTTGTTACTGAGTGTTCGCTCAGGAAGATCCATGGTGTTGGCGACGGCGAGAACAATCAAACGACTGTGGCGTAGCGTTGGCCAATTGAAGAAATTGTACATGACAGCCTGGTTCTTTGTGACTAGCTGATCGAGCTCATCCATCAGAACAACACATGGAATACGTCGTGGACTGGGGTTGCTGAACTCGCGCTCTAGAAGATCAAGTGCCTGTGCAGGACTTGCTCGCTCGCCCTTGAGGGCCTCCCAGAGGAGCGTGTATGACTGGTGAGGGTCGGTGATTTTCATACCGTTAATCTCCACGAAGATGAAATCGTCGAGCTCGTCCGAGCCCACAGCTTCCTCGAGTCGCGAGATGACCTCGCGGACCGTGGCTGTCTTACCAGTTCCAGGCGTGCCAGAAATGTAGATACAGTTTCCAGTGCCGTCTGTGATAGCAGCCTCGAGGTGTGAATAGACGAGAGAAAATTCGCCTTCTCGGCAGGGGAGGCTGGTTGGAACAGAAGAAACATGGAGACGCGAACGGGCTATTTGGAAGGGCGACGATTCGAAGTTACTGGGCGAGATCTTTCGGGTAGCCAGCGGGGTGAATTCGAGTCTTTTACTTGCGCTCCTGTCATGTTGATTAGTACGAATGGAATGGAAGACAAGGTGGACTTGTGCAAACCTCTTGGTTCGTGATCCTGGCTCAGCTTGACTTCTCCTCGACTGCGGCGTCGTGGCAGCACTCCGACCAGTCTTTGTGGGCGTCTGTGGAGGATGGTAGGGAGCATCCTGAGGAGATGGACTCCGAACCTTCCTCTTGCGACGAGTTGCCTTGGTTCCTTTTTCCACCAACTCTACTAGAGCGAAGATATCGCCCTCGCCGTGGTAGATTTCCTCCCAGATGAACTCGTCTGTGTAGGTAGCCGTGCGGGTGTTGCAGCCTCGACGGCAGATGAAGGTCTTGCCAAAGTCGGGAGATTGACGGGGAATGCGGCCCTGGGGGTATTTCGAAAGGAAGACATCAAGGGAAGTCACCTTAGCTTTGCCGTTGATCGAAGCCAGGGGGTTGATGTCCCATGATGGGGAGACATAGAGCTCGTTCTGGAAGTAGGTCAGTTGGTTATGGTCTTATGAAGGGGGCCATTGTGTAGGCACAGTACCCATTGGAAGTCGGAGCGCTTTTTGTCCTTGTTTCGGATCTCCTTCTCCGTCGAGAACCACATGAAATTGGCTGCCTTCTCTCCCTCACCGTCATCCTCGACGAACTCGCAGATGAGAGCCACCCAAGCCTCATTCGACCCATCTGCCTTGAGCAGCACGCAGTCCCCAACGTGGCACTCGAATTGGCCGACCCGCGCGCCCACAATCTTGTTTCCAGAGACCTTCCTCCTCTTGCGATCACTCTGCGGCTCGCTGGGTTGATCCTCGGGTGCTAGTGAAGTGTTGTAGATCCATTCCCAGTGAGCGTCGTCGCTGCCGAGCTCGTCGTCGGAATCGCCCCTCGAAACCCCGGCGGGAGCTCGACTGCGCCGCAGTGAGGGCTCAGCGACCTTTGCTGCTGAGCTATTGGGCGCCATCGAGATGTCGTTGAAATTATTTGGCAGCCTGGACAATTTACGCGTCTGGGAGACGCGACGGTGTAGGAGGTTGATAGTTGCCGGGTGGCATGCACTTAACGGGGATTTGCATCTACAGACAACCTGAGGTTGGATCACTGTGAACCTACCTGGAGAATCCTGGATTCCTCAACAGGTTCAATAGCATGAGATATGACTCAATGTGTATACCTGACCTATAGAACTTATGGATTAATCCACTTGTTTATTTGTGAGCAAAATGGCTCAGTGCAGCAATTTGTCATTCTCATTATTCGCTCGAGCAGCAAATAAATCATGTAAGTGGTTACGCAGTGGATGGTCTTAGGGTTCTAATAGGTAGATGCATTGAGAAACTGGGCAATTACGTTTGGTGCCTTAGGTTGCAGCTGTGAATCAGTCCCTTCTAGATTTAAGGCATTCATCTGTCACCTGGGTCTGAACATAATTGAAGAGGGCAGGTGCACGAGGGCCACACACCTATCTCCTACATCCCCCACCTCACCACCAGCCTGGCAAGTCTGGTCAATCATTGTACCATTCCCCTCGTTTCTCAAATCCATTCCTCTCGTGGCTGTACATATAAAGTACTACTCCCCCATCATGGATCGCGCTCCAAAGCGTGGTAACCGTCAGCCACGCGGTGGACGTGGAGATTCGACAAGCAAGTCCACCGCTCCCAAGCCAACCGCTCCCAAGCCCACTGGAGACAGGGCTTGGGCCGGAAAAAATGTCATGGGAAGTGCAAGGTCGATGAGAGATGCAAGTCGTCAGAAGGCTCGTCAAGATGAAGGGGACGAATATCTCGGCCCACCTCCTCAAAATCGAGATCTGATCCAAGTGAGCCTTTGACCGGTCTTGAAGTACTGAGAATTACTTTGCTAACAAGCTTATTGACTCGTCTTGTTCTCCCAGGGAAGCACATGTTGCCTGCTGGCTTAAGCGAAGCTGGAGCACTTGATGATGTCCGCAAGGCCTACAAGGTCTACATCCATGTTCAGTCCAACATTCTCGATATTCGTTGCGATTCTATGTCTCGCTTGCAGCAAGCCGTTCATGCCGTGAACTGGGCCATTCACGACATGCGACTCTGTAATGAACACCCTCCCATCCAATTCCTTACACAGGAACCTACCAACGCAGACATCAACGATATGGTCAGGGTGGAGATCGGGTCACGCCCACGATATGTTTCTCTGAAACCTACACTTAGCAGCAATCACTCGGCGATGAACAAGCATCTTCACCGACTTACGACTGATATAACGTCTACGGCCGATACTCTGATGGCACTGAACAAGAGTATGAAGATGCGTGTTAACTTTGGACATCTAGATGTCCGGGCGAGAAACACGAGGGGCCGAGACGAAATCACACATGATGAGCTTGTTAGGTTGCTCGAAATGTATTCTGTCCGTGGCGGAGCTAGCTTGGAAACCAAGTAAGTATCTCTCCTGATTGCTCTGCCTACCTCTCTAACTATAGCCAGACTGCCAGAAGCAAATCAAGCCGAGCATGTTATTCAATATCTTATCGACCCTGAGCGAGGCGTTTGCAATGATCTACAAGAGGTCACACGGGGCTGTGAAGTAACATTGGTTGTTCAGGGCCAAGAGATCAAAGCCGATGCAATGGAGCCCGTTGGCAAGAAAATGCAGCTTTCCATGGTCAGGGCCATGAGGCCTGAGGTATGGGGGCGTATGAACTGGACAGTGGTGGCTCCGGACATGTAAGTACGGCGCTCGTGTAAAACATTCGGCAGCTAATGGGCTTTCGTCGTTAGGCAGTACGACTGGAACTTGAGAGTCGACGCATGGGACGACGTGGACATTCCAGCACCGTTTAAAAACCTCCCGCAAGAGCTGTTGCTCACCATCAACAACAAAAATACGACAGATGTTCTCAGGATTCCACAGGTCGACACTGTTAAACTCGGGAATGCACGGGGTCAAATCGGACAACTGAGGCTGAAGTCATCAGTCATCATTCCCTATAAGATGACACCATATGTCATCGAAGTTGGTGTCACCCAGGCGTGGAAGGGCAGTAACGTGAAGGATAAACCGGACATCACTTGGGGCATCGAATTACATGCGGCTCATTGGGACGAAAGCATCAACCACGTCGGCGGGAGTGATCATCGCAAGGACTGGGGCCAAGGGCTCAAGCATGTTTGGCCAGGTAATGAGCTGGATCTCGGGTCGAGATTTGGGGAGTTTCTGGGTATCATTCTAGAGATTCAGGCTCTTTTGAACGAAGCGCATTCCAACATGACCTCGCAGTAGCGGATCTCTAGATGCATGTCCATCTGGTGGACTTTCCCTTGGCACTAGGGCAGCTCCCTTCTGGCTAATAAGGCTGAGGATTTCCTTTTGTTTGACTTCTTTCATGCCGCTTGCTGGCCGCCTTGTTGCCCCTGCTGGGCCATGATCTTCTGCCTTAGGACTAGAGCAAACGACAGTCAGTTGATGTCACCACATGAGTGTTGTTAAAGGAAAGCAGACCTTCTTCAATCGTACGTGCGTTCGTTTGCTTTCTTTGTACGATAGTTTCGAGGTCTTTCAAGTTATTTCCAAGCTCATCCACTTTGCCCTCGTAGAACTGTTCCGCAGCCTTGAGCTTCTATAGGCCAGTCAGCGGCTTATTTTGTGATGACGGGAGATTGCCCGACCTTTTCTACTAGGAAACCAGTTCCGACGTCCACCAGAACGGTATCAGCATCGGCAAGCTCTCCTCGGACGTATAGCGAGTTGGTCAGTGGGACCAGGACGGAGTTGGATCCTATCGCATGTTAGGCATCTTATCGTTCGTCTCGTCTCGTCGTCTCGTTTTTTTGGACAGCGTACCTCCTTTGGAGGCAGATCGTGCTTGGACACATCTCAAACACTCTTTGAATTTGTTCTGAGCACCGTGCAGCTGTGCGAACGACGAGGTCAAGTGCTCAAGCTCCTCGTCGAGCTGCTTCTTGACTTGCGCGAGTTGCTGGGGTTCGAGTGTGTCGAGGTTGACTGCGGGCGAGCGAGGCAGTTAGTAGGGATCTGAAAGCTCCGAGGCAAAGGATCGTACTCACTCGTCTCCTGCTTGCCGGCCATGATTGCGTTTTCTAGGTTGTCCACGCGATGTTGTTGTTCAAAGTGGTCGCAGCTCGCTCGTGGTGATCCCCTCCAAAGTTTCGCTTGGTAAATATTATGACGTGGGGTTGTGGAATTCTACTAACGGGGATGTCCTGCCGTCTCCCACCACCAAGCACCAACAAATCGAAACCGCCAAACTCAGCGACTGCTCGAAGGTGAAGACCTGTCTCGTAAAGTGGTGGTTATTCGTGATTGATTTGTGATTAATCTTTGTTAAATATGTTACAAAGGGCTTTAGTTTTGCCCAAGTACAACACAATACAGTGGTGGGCTCTCCTTCCCCACTATAGTCTCTCCAACAGGCTCGACACAAACGCGGGCAGCTCTTCAACGGACACTTTCTCGTCAACCGAGAGTCTCCTACACTGCACCTCACAGATCCGGCTCTCCTTCCATAACTTGCCCATGATCACGACGACAGGATACCCAACCATGTCGGCATCCTTCATCTTCCATCCAAATGACAGCTTGCGGTCATCGAGAACAACGTCAAAGCTAGGCCCAAAGTTATTACGGCCGGTAAGAGTGTCGTAGAGGTCTAGGGATTGCTCGGCAACGCCAGACGTTGGGATGAGGGCCACCTCGAACGGAGCGATGGATCGTGGCCAGTTTAACCCTCTCTTATCGGCTAGAACCTCTGCGACAGCGCCAAAGATTCGGGAAACGCCCACGCCGTGGCATCCCATCTGCACAGGGTGGCGGGTTCCTGGTACTAATCCTTCACCGGCGGCTTCTGGAAGCTCCGTCGGAGGAAGCATCACGCATGCGTCGAGGGGATCTGAATATCGAGTCCCCAGGTGAAACGTGTGGCCGACCTCGAGCGCGCGATGGATTTTGAGAGTCCCTTTTTCACACTTAGAGCACCCATCGCCGTCCGCAAGACGCACCAGGTTCAAACTCGTATCCGTCTCTACACCGCCAAGGAAGGAATGCTCGGCATCATGAGTTTTCAGGCTATCCGGTAGTAAAGGGAGCTGTTCCCGCAGGCTGTGAAAGCTGAAAGCCAGTCGAGTATCAATGACATTAATAACCTTTGCCTTGCTGCGAGACAGAGCATCTCTCCAGAATGGCAAAGAGTTGTCGATGCTTGTGTCTAGCTCTGGAGCAGCGGACTTGACTGCATGGAGATTGGGCCCAAGGTCGGATTGCCTAGCGTCAGCTTGGGGGTACCAAGCATTGATGAGGACATTTCTATCTTGGGAGATGCCGCGCCACACACGGATCTGAGACGTTGAGGCGACGGCGTTCTTTGACGGAGGTGGTGGTCGAGCGGTAGCAACCTCGTCATTAGCAGCATACTCACAAGAGTCGCAGTTGACGACGGTGTCCTCTCCAACGGCACTAGGTAAGTGATACTCGTGACTGAGGTCACCACCCATGTCCCCTGAGCTGGCCTCAGCAACTATAAACGGCAACTTCAGCTCGGAGAAAAAGGCGCGATATGCTGCGGAAACCTCTCGATATGTCTCAATGGCAGCACTAGTTGTTAGGTCAAATGTGTAGAGATCTTTCATGAGAAATTCTCGAGAGCGCAGTAAGCCATGGCGAGGGCGGCGCTCGTCCCTGTACTTTCGAGCTGGAATACCTTGTTAGAGGAAACAACAAGAGGAGAGAAACATCCTCACTAATCTGATAAACCCTGATAGGCAGGTCTTTGTATGATTTTAGCGTCCCAGCAACAAGAGAAGTAATTTCCTCCTCGTGGGTTGGAGACAGAATAAGGGGAGTCTCCTTGCGGTCAACGAGGCGGAAGAGCTACATAGGTTAGCCCAGCTCCCGATCAAAAGAACCAAGAGAATCATACCTCTGACGCGACAAGTTCTAGACGGCCGCTCTTTCGCCATAATTCCTCGGATGAGATAGTGGAAAGAGAGAGCCGAGATGCACCTTTAAGCACTGCGTGAGCACAAGTCTTTATGGGAGTCAATCGAAATCACGAACCGACTGATTGCATGTGCTTGTCAATGAGTTTCTCGATCTTGTCCTGCACTCTGAGGCCTAGTGGAAGCAATTGGAATACTCCCGAGTGCGCCTGTACCAGCTCATCAGCACAATTTTCACTTTAGCTGTCCGGGATCATCACGCACTTGACGGAGGAAGCCTGCTCGGATGAGTTTCCCGTGGCCGACTGAAGAAGTCCCAATTAGCCTTCATTTTCTCGGAAAATCGACTACAAGCTCTTACGCTCATCTTCGCCTGCAGTAATCCCGCCAGTTGGAGCCCATATCGTTGATAAGGTGGAGCGAGGAAGACTAGACCTTGCAACCGAGACCGAGAGAGCTCTGGTTTGAAAGGCGAGCTGGTTCCCTCGCAATACAACCCCACTGAAGCGAACTAGCCTTGCGGGGAGCATTTCGATTGATGTGATAGATATTCCGGCTTCTATTTCATGCTCTGGGATTGTTCGTTAAAGCTCTTGCTGAGGTGTTACATAACTTACCATCGGAGGTTGTCTTGATTCCTGGCTGGTTTCGGTCGAATCGCCCACCCCAAAAGGAGTGGAGCTCGTCCCGCTGTGAGTCGCGGCCCGCATTGGCGCCGCTAAACGCGCCAAGCGCGGGAGCGTGGGGCACCTCAGGAAAAATGCACCGCCAAAAAAAAGTTCCTTGCGACGCTGCATGAAGAATTTCCAATTGAGATTTTCAATCCTCCACGCAACTTCAACAACATGCCCAAACCATCCAAGAAGGGCAAAGGCCCTCGACGCTCCCAGGATGGCCAGGGACTCGATGACAGCTCTTTGAGCAAGATCACGGCCAAAATTGATCAGAGCTTGGGTTCCAACGATCACAAGCGCAAGCAGCCACCAACCAAGACCGCTGGCGACCAGCATCAGAAGAGGCAGCGCAATTCTCAGGGCGCTCCTGCTGAGAAGGGTAGCTCTAAAATTGACGACGATACCCTTCTCGAGGAGATCAAGGCTTTGGGTGGTGATGAGAGCGATCTAGCGCTCATCAAGGACATCGACTCGGAAGATGAGACTTATGGTCAAACCTCCAAGGCGCCTATCGACAAGGGTTTGAAGGATGAGCTTGCCGCCCTCTCGAAACAGCTTGGCTTTGCCGAGGTCGTGGTGAGCGAAGCCAGTGATGAGGACGAGGGCGAGGACGATGAGGAGAGTCTTGACGACGATGAGGAGGATGAAGAAGAGGAGGAAGAAGTCAAGGAGGCCCCCAAACCCAAAGAACCAGCTCCTCTCAAAGTCAAAGGCTTGGTAAGTCAACTGGATTGTTGGAACCGTCTCTGACGGCTAATGCAGAACATAGGCCTTTGAGCCCAGAGCAGATTGGCATGCTGCTGAGCTTCCCCCGTTGCCTACGCCATCCAATGACGAACCCAGTTCGTTCAAGTGGTCTGGAGAGGCTCTGAAGGAACATGCGAAAACGCTTCTAGAGCAAGATGTGACCAAGTACAGGACCAGCTTCTTCGCTTCGGCTACCCACAAGTTCTTGTCGACCATCATGACTTCAGGTACTCTCACTGACAAGGTCTCTGCACTGACCTTGGCTGTCCAAGAATCCCCCGTTCACAACATCCGAGCTTTCGATGCACTCATGAACCTCGCCTCAAAGAAGAGCCGAGGTCAAGCTCTTGGTGCTATCGGCGCGCTGGTCGATCTTCTGGGACCTGGAACCCTATTGCCCTCTGATCGTCGCCTCCGGACCTTTCACACCCAGCCTGGCCTCATCGGAACTTTGCAGAGCAACCCGGCAACAACGTGGACTGCGGACAAGCCGTTACCTGGAAAGATCACGGCGGCGCATCTGATCGCCTGGCTTTACGAGGATTGGCTGAAGGAGACGTACTTCCGTATCATTCAGCTGCTTGAAGGCTGGTGCTCCGACGAGATTGAGTACTCGCGTAGTCGGGCGCTCGATTTCGTCTACGGTCTCCTCAAGGAAAAGCCTGAGCAGGAGTCGAATTTGCTTAGGCTCCTGGTTCACAAGCTAGGTGATCGTGATCGCAAAATCTCATCCCGCGCCTCATATCTCCTACTTCAGCTTCAAAACTCACACCCCGGAATGAAGCCGATCATTGTACGCATGATTGAGCAAGAGATTCTGCTCCACCCTTCTCAGGACCATCGCTCAAAATACTACGCCATCAACACCCTCAACCAGACCATTCTCAGCAACAAGGATCCTGCTGTTGCTGAAGCTTTGATGCGGATATACTTTGAGCTGTTCTCCATCATTCTCAAGACTGGAAAGCTCGGTATCTCGGTTCCAACTACTGAACTCACAACGACACCGGAGGACGTGAACGGGTTCAACAAAGTTCGAAGACGACCTCGCGGCGGCAAGACATCTGCGCCTACTACTACGGAACCGGACACGGAGGCGGCCGACAAACTTGTGTCAGCCATCTTGACTGGAGTCAACCGAGCGGCGCCTTTCATGACTGGTAACGACGCTATGTATGTCATCATTTCTTGTCTGGCCCTTCCTGTTTGAAAGCAGCTAACTGTTATTAGCATGGAAACCCACCTCGACACCCTGTTCAAGATTGCTCACTCGGCCAACTTCAACACGGGTATCCAGTCCCTTCTCTTGATCCAGCAAATATCTTCCTCCAAGAGCATTGCCAACGATCGGTTCTACAGGACTCTGTATGAGTCTCTATTGGATCCTCGACTAGTCACTTCATCGAAGCAGTCACTTTATCTCAACCTGCTCCTACGTTCCCTCAAGAATGATGTCGACACCCGACGAGTGAAGGCATTTGCCAAGCGAATGCTTCAAATTTCGGGTCTGCACCAGCCCCCGTTCGTTTGTGGCCTACTCTACGTTGTCTCACACCTACGGGAGACGTTCCCTGATATGAAGACATTGCTTGAGGAACCTGAGGAGTCAGTATTTGATGATGAGGACGAGCGCCCCGTCTACGACGGGCGAAAGAGAGACCCCGAGCACAGCAATGCCAACCGAAGCTGCCTGTGGGAAATAGTAAGTAATGCTCTCCAGGTACAAATCCAAGATGCTAACAACCACGTAGCTCCCCCTTCAAGGACATTATCACCCGTCGGTTACTGTCTTCGCGGCCTCTCTACTGATGCCCAGTGAGAAGGCGAAGAAGCCTGACATGGACAGTCATTCCCTTATCCGGTTCTTGGACAAATTCGTCTACCGAAACCCCAAGGCTAGCGATGCGTCCAAGGGTGCATCGATCATGCAGCCTCTCCGAGCGTCTAAGGACGTCGGCGACATTTGGCTGGGAAGCAAGGGACCTGGAGCGTCTTCAGCTTCGGTCAACTCGGCCTCGTTTTGGAAGAAGAAGGTGCAGGATGTGGCGGCTGAGGACGTCTTCTTCCACGAGTACTTCCAGCAGGCCTCCAAGGAGGGCAAGGAGACGAAGAAGAAGACAGCGACGTCTGGTGACGGTGATGACGAAGAGGAGAAGGAGGATGAGATTTGGAAGGCCCTCGTCTCGGCCCAGCCAGGTGTCGATCCCGATGGCGAAGGTTCTGACCTTGGCTTTGACGATCTCAATGATTCGGATATGGCTTCCGATGGATCGGAACCCGACCTGGACCTGGAGAGCGATCTCGACGAGGACTTGGATGACGAAGACATGGAGGTCGACATTGAAGGCACGGATGACGAGGAGGGAGGCGCAATGCTAAGCGAGGACGAAGATGGATTCGAGGTCAAGGAAGCGGCTCCCAGCAAGCCCAAGTCAAGGCGCAGGCAGCTCAAGGATCTCCCCATGTTCGCATCGGTCGACGACTACGCGGAGCTCCTGGCGAGAGACGAGGACAACATGTAAAATGCGAGCACATAATCAATTGGACTATAGACAGACAGGGAGGGAGGGTATCGAGATCCATGGCGCCTCGGGTGTCGCAAAAAGAGAGACGGAACGAGAACGGGAACAATAACAAAAGCATTTCAAGTATCGAACCACTCCAGCTCGTCGTCCTTGGTGAAGATGGCACGGTACGTCTTACCACCCTCAGAGTCCTCCTTCTCCTCGGTGTGGATGCTATGCAGCTTGGCGGGCTCGTCTTTACCGCCGATAAAAGCGCGGAAGTGGATGTACGCCGGGCCGTCAGCGGGCAGAGCGGGGATGCGGAGCTTTGCCAGCAGGTGGATGCCGTAGGCCGACTCGGCGACGCGGACGGACTCGACGTCGTCGACGGAGAAGCCGGCCAGGTCGCTGTTGCTGAGGTCTTTCTGGGTGTCTGTCAGTAAGTATGCTGGTAGGGGAGAGCGAGGCATGTTTTGGCTGCGTACCACGGCGGCAAAGTACTCAGGCTCGTGCTCTAATGATTGGTGGCGGGTTAGTCAACGGGCCTGGAAGTCACAGGGTAATCAATCGTGCGTACTGTCGTGGTCGTGGCGGAGATGGACGAGCTGCTTCTTGAGCTCCGGGAAGATCTCCTTGAAGCAGGTAATGGAGTCCTCCTTGGGAGGGTGGGCAGGGCCCAGGTCGACGGTCTCTGCGGAAGCCTGTGGAAGACGCGGATGTCAGTAGATGTACGAATTCGTGTCGTCCTGTAGCTTCAGGGAGGATGTGGTGAGGGCAAGGTTAGCTACCATTGAAAGCGGTTGTCTTAAGGTGGATCGGTATCTGGTGGTACGGCGGGTTTCTTTGTACAAGATCTACGGAAATCGGGCATGTTGGTGAGGGGGAGACATGCTGTATTTAAACCAGGGCCGTTATTCCCACGTCGCGCATAGAGGCATGATGTCACCGGCCAGTGGCCATGAATCCATCATGATGCGCTGGTGGGAGGTGCATATTATGCTCGCTAGCGGGCCGGTTTGGTTGGCGCCCGCGTCGCAGGTGGCCGTGGTGCGACACTGACCCGGCATTTACCACAAGTCGATGATGAGTCTTGGGGAATTCTATTTCACGGTACAAGGAAAGGTTCGCGTACAGCGATCACTTAGTCGCTAGCACCCAGTGATCCTACGAATATAATCTCGCTTTTTTGTTAAATGTATGGCTCCACGGCCAGTGGACGCCGAGCTGAAGGGAACCCCAGTCAAATGGCAATGAGCGTTCGAGGGACTTCAAGGTACCTAAAACCAAGATCCCGATCAGGAGCTGCAGTCAGGGTATTCGTAAAGTGGTTCGCTTTGGCTGAAAGTGTCACTGTCCATCAGTTGCAACCACGTGAAGCAGTAAGTATGTAGTATTGACATGTCAACTCTACAGCGTCTCGGTCTTGCTTGGAACTTGTGCGATCAATCAATCTAGACCAATATTTGGCTTGAGAGGTACTGTGGCTTTCCATAGCGTGGCTTCTCGAGCCGAGGCAAGGATGCCAACGTTGCCCGGCTAAGTGCATAAGCCGGCCGACGTCATTCAACAATGCGAGCTTGTTTTTGCCGCGGCAGGAACCATAAATCTTATCGGCGCCGATCTGGGGGTCTTCTTTTTGGCTTGGGATTGGACTCGGACGCAGACGCAGACGCAGAAAGGGTCGCGACAACACCATGTTCACAAGACAGATGATCGGTCACAACGGCCGTCAAGTTGGCCAGGTGGCCAGGCGACTGGCTCAGACCGGTCAAGTACGGAGTTACGCAGCACCAGGTGAGTTCGAGCGGCAGTCAGCCCGTCAGCACTTACACTGTCCAGGCCTCGGCAACTGACACTCTAACTAGGGGGGAACGCAGCATCACCAAAAGGCGGTTTTCGACGGGCGGCGACGATAGCGCTCCTAGGTCTGACGTTTAGCACGGCCGGAGCCGCGGGCATGTGGTACACGATGCACTCCAACGGCATGGGCTTCCACTCGGACGAGGAGAGCCTGAAGCGATTCATCCCAGGCCACCGCGAGGCGCACATGGTCGAGAAGACAATCAACAGCCACCCGTTGGTGGCGGAGCTGCGGGCGAACCCCCTCCTGACCGAGTCGCGGCCGCACATGAAGATGCCGGCGTCGTACCGCAACCGCAGCCTGACGGGCGGCGCGCTGTTGGGCGCGGGCAAGATGACGGTGCCGCCGCACATTTGGTTGGAGGACGGCGGTAAGTCGATTGTGTGCATCTCGTACGTGGGCGACGACCTATGCGGCCACCCGGGCATCGTGCACGGCGGGTTCCTGGCGACGATGCTGGACGAGGGCCTGGCGCGCTGCTGCTTCGGCGCGCTGCCGCACAACATCGCCGTGACGGCCAGCCTCAACGTCGACTACCGCAAGCCGACGCCGGCCGGCAGCTTCCTGGTGCTCCGGGCCAAGACCACCAAGGTCGAGGGCCGCAAGGCGTGGGTCAAGGGCCACATCGAGCTGCTGGCGGAGCCGGGCGAGACGCCGACGATCCTGACCGAGGCTACGGGGCTTTTTATCTCGCCCAAGTATGCAGCGGTAAGTGGATGATGTTATCCCCCAGTATTAGGTCTAGCGGACTAACAGTGTGGTGCGCTCGCAGATGATGCCCAAGATCAGCTAGATGAGATGACATGAGATGAGACAATAGACGGACGACACGGACGATATGGACAACCGATGGGCAGATTTAGACGAGAAGGCGGCACGCACGCATGCATGGTGCCATATGTATAAGATATTAGACAAAGGCCAGAAGAAGGGCGCGTGGCCAACGGATCTTTGAATTATAGACAAGCTGGTTGGTAGGAGGGATATATCGAGTACGTACATACATACATCTAGAGTAAGGTAGACTCTGCAGGGGCCGACTTCCGGCCGCCGACATGGAAGGTCGGGGTGGGCACCGATGGTGTCATCGGCCGCGCCTGCCTATAGAAAGCGAGCATTGAGCATAGAGTCGACTTATAGTGGGTTTCCCTACCCGCAGCTCAGCGGCCGGTCCAGTGCGAAAGCAGTAAGGAAGAAAAAAAAAAGCATGGTAATGGCTAATGGCGCATCCAAGGAAAAGGCTTGGGAAGGGGCGAGGCCAAGCCTGCTGCCATGTGCGCCATCCAAGGCGTCATCCACTGTTTCCATCCGCCGCGTGAAAGCGAGTTGAGTGAGCGAGTGAAGGTCCGGGCGACCGACCGGACCGGGCCGAGGAACTGCGCCCTTGGGAGGTACTGGATTGCTGAGGAAAAGAAACAATAGATATGAGGAGAAGAGAATGAAGGAGAATAAGCAAGGTAAAGCCAGAGGAAGGTGCGAATAAGCAGACATACATACGTAGGTAGCATGGTAGGGATGCGCAGATCTCCTATTATCCCAGAAACACACTCCATCGATCCCTCCCTCAACCACACACACGCAACGCGCACGCCCATTTAACGCCAAACAAAAGCCGGCATCGGACGACGACCGGTCTCTCTTTTCCTTTCCTTTTTCTCTTCTTCCTCTGTATTCCTCCTTTGACCCTTCTTCCCACTTTATAGAAACAGAATCCTTGTACAAACCACCACAATGGCTACGTGAGTTTCCCCTGGTCCAACATCCTCTCCCCCTCCAGTTCTCTCTCCCC